>PVLD010000097.1:122500-255000 GCA_004027595.1 Dinomys branickii
CAGCCATTAAAAATCACAACACATACCCACACCTACAAATTTAGTCAGTAAGGAAGGGCATAATTATTGGTTAGTTTCCTGCATATTATGGTGAATAATTAAAAATGGACTAATAGGACTTGATTTGTCATGCTAGCATCCTGTCTTTCAGAGAGGGAGTTTTACCCTGCCACAGCCAGGGGCAGCTCAATTCTCTGTCACACACCACTCAGCTATTAAGCCAGCATCTCCTGCTACACTTGGCTGCCTCCAGCCTCTTTCCCATCCTCTCTGTGGGCTACAAAGACTCCTACAGCCTCACATCCCATATAAGTGAATCAAGTCAGCCTCCCACCCCTGTTTCCCTGCCATGATGCAAAAAGCCTCATGACAAACTGGCCTTGGCCCTCGGTCTTCTTGTCAGGAGAACAGGGCCTCAGGGTTTCTGACCCAGGCCAGTCATACTCAGGTGGTTGCGCTGATAAATGGAGAAGATGAGAAGAGCGACAAGAAGGGCACTGATTATGCTCACAGCCACAGCCTTGCTCCCCCTGCATGGAGCTCCCTGCCCAAAGCTGCCCCTCCTTCCACTGTCCCCAAGGCAGGGCTCAGCTCTTGCAGGTAGAGGTGCCAGCACTGCCCCGCGCCAAGATTGCGAGACTGCTTCCGGTTCTGCCTCTCACCATACTTTCTGGATTGCTGGGGCCGTGCCTAAGGCCTGTGCTGCGGGGCTAGTTAGTGAAAGCCAAGCAAGGGCCCTGGGGACTCCAGCCCTGAGAGGGCTCACTTTGTAGGGCAGAGAGACCTACTAGCCTGATCCCTTTCCTTTTGCACACCCACGGGGACTGAGTGTCACATACCCTGTCCCTCAGAGGACAAGCAGAGTGATGCTTCACACTTTCATGGGATCAACATTTACCCTTCATCACTCTCTCCATGTGAGGAATAAGGTGGAAAACAAGACAGACAAGGCTCTTGCCCTCATGGATCTTGAAGCCTCATAGAGAAAACAGACATTAATCAAATAAGTACCCAGATAACTAAATAGGACATTATCTATGGAGCATGCGCAATTCTAGGTACATAAACAAAGACAACCCCATAAAAACACCTGGGCCATAAGCCTAATTTTCTCTGATTATTGTTACTTGCTAGGTTAAAACAGACATAATACTTGAACTTTAAATGCTCGTATACAGTATAATTTTAACTTTCTCTGACCAAGGTGCTTCAGTTGCTTCTTCACTGAACTGTCTTATCTTCCATTAATCTTTTAGCCTTCCCCTTGTAATCTTTTATTTCTCTTTTGTAATACCTTTTAGATTGTGTTTCCTTTATCCATTCATCAATGGCTTTTATACTTTAAAACTAGGGCACTGTCAAGCTTTATCTTTTTTGAAATCTCTAATCTCCTGGCTTTCCCTAATTTTGAGTGTTTTGTTCTTCAATATATTGGTTATGTTCCAGTGACTTACTATCCTTAATGGGTCATTGGTTGATTGATTGATTGATTGATTGATTGACTGACTGCAATACTGGGGGTCAAACCCAGGGTTCATAGTACTAGGCAAGCACTCTATCACTGAGCTACATGCCCAGCTACCACAAGTGATTCTTTTAAATCGTGTCACATTTAATCTTACCCTTTTCAATGTTACCTTTCTCAACTTCCTATACTTCTAGTTTGTGGTCCCCTTCCATGTAGCCCCATATTTTGATCTGTTTTTATTTTCTTTAGTTTTATTATTCTCTCTTGTTTCACATTTACATCCCATAGTATGTATTTGTACCCCATTTGGTTCATAAGTAGATAGGAAGTGGCACCTTCATCTCCTGGTGAGGTCTGGACAGTTGATACCTTTTTCCCTCCCAACGGCCCTGAAGTTGTCCCTCTGGTCCCTTTCAAGTGATGCCTGGCTCCTTCAATAATGACTTGTGAAAAACAAAACAAACCAGTCGATAAAAACTCACCCAAGCTAGTTAACAAGGGGAAGCCACAAGGTAAGAAGTGCCTCTTTAAGGCTGTCCCAAGCCCACCTCAGCTCCTCTCTAGTGTCATTTAAATGATGCTGTTTGTCAGTTTCAAGTGTATTTCAGGTTCTTTCAGGAGAGTTCCAGGTACCCTTTGGTGCTGATTGGGAAGGTTCTATCTGGGGAAAGACCCACCTGGAAAAGCAAGTCTAAGGAAATGGGCAGAAAAAAAGGGGTCATCCTGGGGAGGTCTACGGTAATCCAGACCAGTTCCCATAAACAGCACCACCCCGGGGTACCTCTCTTTGTAGCGCTGGTCTACAAAGCCAGTTGGGGACTGGGTGAGACACAGTAGGGTTTTGTTTTGATCCCTTTCACCACAACAGATATAGCTTCCTTGTTTGAGTTTGGTTTTATCTGATTATAAAACTAATACATGAAAATTGCAAAAGGTTATAAACCAAAGATATGTGTATAGAAAGAACATATCACTTCACTCTTCTACTGTGAGATAATTACCCTCAACATTGTTCTGTATACCCTTTCAGATTTTTCTATGAAGACTTATATTTTCATTTTTATGTAAAAGGATAATATTGTACAAATAGGTTTGTGATCTGCTTTTGCCACTTAATAATATATGGTGAATATTTGCATGTTAAAAATACAGAGCTATGCTATCATTTTCAATAATGCATAGGCTTCCATAGTAAGAGAATCAAAGTGTCTTTAACAGATTCTTTTACGAAGTACATCTGAATTGCTTCCAAAATTTTATTATTATAAACGGAGCCTTAATGTATATTCTAGGTCAACTATCTTTGATTATCTGGCATAATATGATACAATAATTTCACAAAAGAGGAGTTCATAAAAAAAGACTTATTTGGAGGGTATCTGATGCTCACTAAACCACTCTCCAAAAACAACTGCATATCTTTGTCCCAACGTTACAAAACAATATTCATTGTTATCAATCTCATAAATCTTTCTCAATCTGAGGAACAAATCAATAAGTAAACCAAAACTACTCTTTAGATGTTTTCTTTGATGGGTAATCGGGTGGAAACAGGTCCATAAGTGTACTGGCCATTTCTTTTTCTTCCTCCGGGAATTGCATGTTGGGATTTTGAAGACCAAATGATATCCTCACTATGAACAGGTGCTACATCACAGCTTCTTAAGATCTTAGCCTTCTTGGCCATAAAATGAAGCTGCCCTTGGAAATGAAAGTGCCACAAGGGTGCAAACTGACTCTGCAGAGGTCAGAACTACCAGATAGAAAGCAAATGTTCAGGGAGTGTGTCAGGAAGGATGGAAGAGAGAAAGCGAGGAGTATTGGGGGAGAGGGAGAAGAGAGGAGAAGGGAGGGAAAAAATAGTATCTATCTCGTAAAGCCTAGGAAGAGGTAATACCAGGAGGGTTTTATGCAGTTCCTCACACTTAGTGTGATTTGTAGGTACTCTCTATGCTAAGGCCATAAACCCTTTATTAGTCACATTTTCTAACTGGATCTGCAACTCTCTCTGTCTGTCTGTCTGTCTCTCTCTCTCTCTCTCTCTGTCTCTCTCTTTCTATCTCTATCTCCATCTCCTTCTCCATCTCTATCTCTCCCTCTCTCCAACTGGGAAATGAAACCAAGGTCCTTACACTTAGCTACATCCTCATCCCTTTTTAACTTTTGAGACAAGGTCTTGCTGAGTCGGTAAGTTGCCCACGCTGGTCTAAGGCTTGCTGTCTGCCTGCCTCACACTCCTAGAGTACTGGGATGAGAGACTGTACCACCACATGCAGCTTCCCTTTCTTTCTCTTGGTCCTAGGGACAGGACCCAGATCCTTGTTCATTGTAGGTAACTACCATGAGGTACTACTGAGCTATACCACTGGCTCATGGATTTTCATATCTCAGAAAATAAAAGTATACATTTTTATATTTTAAAATTACATGCCCATTGTTTTTAAAGAGCAATCTCCCCTAGTTTGCCTCTAGAGAGAGAAACAGAATCCGAGAGATGCAGAGGTGATGAGATCCTGGATCCTGTGGCCCCAGGGAGATGGAGGATGGGCCAGTGAGTCCCGCAGCTGCCCGACCCCAGACCACCCAGAAGTGAGGGCGTGCGTCTCCTGGCCTGGTGAGGGAGTGACAAGGAGCCCTTCAATTCCTAAAATCCTCTTCCTCCTGAAGCAATGCTGAGGACAATTCTGTTGTTTGCACAAAGGATGTGGATGAATATACTTCTTTGTAATTTTTCAGAAATGGAATCATATTCTACCTGCTGTTTTGAAGCCCGCTTTTGTCATTCGACAATATGCTGTGGGCATCTTCCCAAGTCAGTAAATACAGGTCAGCCTCACACATTTAATGACTACAAAGATTTCCATTACTGTTCTTTGATTATTGACCATTTGTATTTCTTCTTCTCTGAACTGCCTGCTCATGTCCTTTGACCATTTTTCTATTGGAGGATTTGTCTTTTCCTTATTGATTTGTAAGAGCTTCTTCCTTTGTGCCAAGAGTATTAACCCTTTGTCTACGATGTAGGTAGTAAATACTTGTCCTCATATTTCTTTTGCTGTGTGTGTGTGTGTGTGTGTGTGTGTTTGCACACATACTGTTTGGAAGTATTTAGTTTTATGCAGTCAAATTCATTCAACAAATATTTATGGAGCATCATAATTTGCCAGTATTGTGCTAAATGAAGAAGTGGCAAGAATCTGCCAACCTGTACTCGTAAAGTTTCTGGCTCTGATGTCATGATTAGCAAGGGCATCACCTGCCCATAATTATAAAAACACTTATGTTTTCTTTTAGCTCTTCACATGTTTCTCTTTGTTATTTAACTCCTGAACATAGCTGGGATATTTTTTGGTTGTAAAGAGCAAGTCAGAAATCTAACATTTAAATAAAAGAAAGGCAGTGTCCCTTAACTCATCCATAAGCCTCAGAGACTTTATGCCAGTGTCTCCTTCCCTTACTAGGTGACACAGATACCAAGCTCTTCTCTGCAGTCCGTGCACTCTTAGTTTGCAGAAGAGGAAACAGCTATCGTAGGTCCTTCGTCCTTTCCCCTAAGAAAATAAAGTATGTCTAGAAAATGTAGGTCCCATTTGGCTAATTTAACTTCCAGGTCTTTGAATGATGATGAGTCCCCGCCCCCCTGCATTTACAGCAACTTCTTCCCATTAATCCCAGAGAGGTTGAACCTCAAAGAGGCTCGGACCTTGTATGGCCTCTCTCTCCCCTTGGTGAACATGGCCTGCCTGCAACCGGCTTGATCTTTCTGACCACTCACTAATTTTCACAGAGGACCTCCTCCCCTGCTCACCCCATTCTCTCTCAGAGTTTAAGGGTTCTTGCTCTGCTCACCCTGATGCTAACTATGTACTCACCTGTGATCTCAGCCAGCCCTGCCCTAGTTCCATGGTGGGCAGCTCTGTCCACCACCAAGAACTGGCAATTGTGTTGCAACTTAGTTTAGAAAATCTAGATACGCTGGATTCAAAACTGGCAATTCAACTTGCTTTCACATTCTCATTGAACCTGCAACTGTTTAAGGAAAGTGATGTGTTTCTCCTGGTAGTATATACAATGCCCAAGGACTGAGCCTCCTTCCCTAGCATTTAACCAAGTGGGAGCATTACAAGCAAATATGTGGATACACCAACTTGGTTCCATGAGCTGAACCATGTAGTCTACATTACTTACTGAATAAATTCAACCCTTTTAGATATTGCTTTCCCATCCCTGCCAAAATACTCAGTGACACTTTCCTCTGGACCAGCATCTCTGGGGATCCCAGCATACACACACACACACACACACACACACACACACACACGTCCTTTATGGACCTAAAACCAAGTAAGATGCACCCCACTGAACCCCATGCTCTGCCACTGGTGGTCCTCAGAAGCACTCTGCAAGACACAGAATTATTGCGACTCAAACTCTATTCTTCTGCTGTTTAATGTGAATGTTATCAGACATATATTATTAAGAAGCAGTATCTTCAAGCACTCTATTCTCACAAAATGGGTGCTGGACTGCTTAGCCAATGTGGAAGAGGTGGTCCAAGCCTGTGAGAGGGGAGAGCATCACAGAAACAAGTGAACTGCATCCCACCATGCCACCAAAGTTAGGACATACACTTTCCAAGGCATAGAGACTTAGGAACGGGTTCTTTTAGCAACTGTAATGTATGACATGCTCAGTTTTAGCTGAGATGTCAGATAATCCTGGGTTGAATCAAGTGCCTACCATCTGCAAGCAACTTTAACCTCTTGGTGTCTTCAAACTTCCTTTACAATGAACCAGGAATAACAAGAGTCATGTTTACCACTTAGATATGTTCTTTGAAACATATAAGACAGGAACAGGGCTTAGCGTAGTGTTTGGCAAGTATTAAGCTCTTAATCAATATGGGCAGCAGTGACGGTAGTTTCTATGTAGTATTTGATGATGGATCTTTTTAGTAAGACACAGTGAGAGGAGAGACTTTATGTAAGGCAATCATCAGCCCCTGGTACCCATCTTTGGAGCTTCAAACTCTGTCCTCGGGGTGAAATGTTGCACCTCTGCATGCTAGACTTCCTGTCACATGGCCCGAACAATACCCAAAGCACCAGGAAGATGGTTAGCAGAGCTCACAGTTGAGAAGGAGCTTGGAGAACATCTCAGTGTACTTGTTTTACAGCTGGGAAAACTGAGGGCCTGGGAGTGAGAGAGAGCCCACAACAAGGTGACAGGTTTGCTGGGGTAAGAACTCAGTGGCCTTATCTCTGTGATCCATCCCACTACAGCATGCTGAGATGTGCAGTCCAGGGGCAGCCTTGAGTTTTAAGACCCATGTCCATCAAACCACGTGACAGCTGATTCTGATAAGTCAACTCGAATGGATTAAAATACCTAGAAGGTTAGTAAAGCATGGTTCTGGGTGTGTCTGGGCATGAGTGGCACGTAAATCATCAAAATGAAGAGGGAAGACCCCTCCTGAATGAACTAAATGGAGTGAAAGAGAAAGAAGAAAGTGTCCCAGTTTTGAAGATCTCCAATTTTCCTGAATGGGTTTGTCTTCTACTCTTATTACCTTTCGACACCATATCTCCAGCTTCTTTGGTCTCTCAAGGCAACCTTGCACTGTTGACCCTTCAGCGAGCTTCCAGGCCTTTGGCCTTGGACTGGGGCTATATGCTTGATCTCTCTTGTTCTGAGGCTCCCTTCTTCTTGGGCTGAGCAGCTACTGATCCTTTGGTTCTCCAGTGCACAGATGGCCATTAGGGACTCTCCCATCCTGATCATGTAAGCTTATCCAAAAACATCCCCTTACACAAGATAGATAGATAGATAGATAGATAGATAGATAGATACCATTCCTCTGGAGAACCCTAACTAATATGCATCATATCTCACTGACATTGTAAGAGTAAACCTTGGGTTATAAGACTGATGTCTATTTACTACATCTTACAGAGATGCTAGAATGAAAGATCTTAGATTCCAGAGGTTTGGATTGCAAGACCCATGACTATCCATTGCACTTTGCTGAAATCCTAGAGTCAGGAGTGATCCTTGGGGTATAAGACCCTTGTCTATCACATCTCATTGAGATTCTAGAACCTTATAAGCCTATTAAGCCTTAGAGTGCAAAAACCCATGTCTATCTACTACATTGTGCTATAACTCTAGAATTAGCAGCAAACCTAGACCAGGAAGGTCTATGTCTATCTACTGCATCTTGTTGAGATTCTCAGAGCAGCAGCCGCCTTGGGTTGATAGAGTCATAACCAGGACATTTGCAGGTATTAGTCCTTTTGGAGCTTGTCAACATCACAATTTTTAAACCCTCCCAAGGAAGACTGTGTTCCATGGATAATCTTTTGACATTATTTAAAATATAAACTGCCTGGTGTGGTGATGCACCTCTGTAATCCCACTTCTTTGGAGACTGATGCAAGAGGATTGCTATGTGTTCAAGGCCAGCCTGGGCTCCAAAGTGAGATCAAGGGAGTTCAAGGTTAGCCTGAGCTGTATAGTGAGACCCTAATTCAAAAAGACTAAATAAATAAATAAAGTATATATATATATATATATATATATATATGTATATGACTAGTTTAGAGAATATCTAAAAAAGATTATTATCTTTTCTTAGTTTATTCTTTAGAAATTCTTTAAGGAAGATACTAACTACTTTGGCAAAAACATCTAGGCTTGGGAGCACTTCCAGAGGGGTACCATGTTGGTTTTTGATCCTAAAGACTGATGATATATGTGAGAAGTTGGGTGAGACCACACACTTGAAGCCAGAGAGCCTCTGAGGTCAGCCACAGGACAGTCCTTTTACCTCCTCCTTACTGTGCTCCCTACCAACCCCTTGCCCTTCCCCACTGCAGCCTCCAGAACACAGGTCTCCCTCAAGCCCCAGCTGGGTATGAGCCACTCAAGACCAAGAGAACCTGAGGTCTCCAAATACCTTTTTTCCTCCCAACCTTGAGGTCAAGAAGCAGTAATGGATGAGAAGTACAAATGTACTAAAATAGGAGAGTCCCATAAAACTTTCAAAACAGAAGACAGATCATATGCAAGTAAACAATGCAAAACTTTATGATTTCAAGGTTGGAGGGTGAAATATAAAGTTGTGTTATTTCCAAATGAAGACATTCCAGCACTCCGCATCTATGCGTGTGTTTGTGTGTATATACAGAGGAGGAGAGAGGGAAACGTCTCTCTTATGGGAACAGATAAGCCCTCAAAAGAGAGTGGATACTGTATATAGAAACATGCTTTGCTATTGATTGTGATTATATTACTGGAGATGAGCTCTTCTGGGAGAAGAGGTGGTCTTTAAATACATCAAGCCACATGTAATAATGCAGCAATTTATTAAGATTACATATTTTAAGTAAAAATCAGAACTCTATTTCAATAGCATTGGGAGAGAAAAAAAAGAAGTGCCAACTATAAGTGAAAATAGCCAGGCTTATTTTTATTCTTGGCATCATAACCCACAGCCTCGTGAAAGCAGCAATGATGGCTCAGCTGATGAAGATGGAGCAGGCCGGGGCCGCTTCTCAGCCCCCACCTGCACCTCTGCAGAATGCCCGAAGACTCCAGCCATAGACCTAAAAGGGGTCCAGTCATGGGACGGTCCTCACTCTCTAAAACGAGACACCCCCCCCCCCCCCCGCTTCCATCTAGACCACAAGCACCAACAAGCAGAAGACCCAGAGCCCAGGAAATGCTGGCTGCTCTGATTTTTTACTTCTCATCATTCGTCTCCTTTTTCGGTAGTTAATGTGTACTTCTATAAGCTGAAAAGGAACGCCATTTCTCTAGGGATTCAACACGCATTAGTAGATGAGTAAATGGGGTACACACCTGATTGATTGCACACTGCTGGGGGGGACCTGGCTGCAAACTCAGTGAGGTCTCTGCGGCTGTCTGCTCAATCCAGTCCCTGCTTAGGTCCCACAGGGTGAGTTTCTGCATGACAAGTGTGAGGATGTACATACACACACAATCCACACTCATGTACAACCACACACACACACACACACACACACACACACACACACACACACACTTCCCGCATTCAAACACATATGCTCTCTCATGCACACCCTTAGCTGTTCCTTTCCTGGGAAGGGAATGCCTTAAAGTACAATGACTCCAAAAACACAGAATCCTGTGGGCTCCCCTGGAGCAGCCCCTTGCTTTCTCATTCTGAAGGACTTGGATCCACCCCATATACAGCACAGGGTAGGAACGTAGGAGTATTAGAGTAGCGGGTCTGAGGCTCCATCTTTAGGCTCTGTAAACATAGGGGAGGGAAAGTCACATTTGAGTGCCTTCACTCTCAAAACAGAAAGCAAACACAGGCTTTACTAAAAGTCTCCTTTGGTGATAAAGATTCCTGTGCAACAATAGAGTGAGGTGTGTCAGAAGCTGCCCCTCTCTTGTCCCTGCTGGATGCGTCCCCCTGCATGCTGGGTTATTGTGTATAAGGAATGACCTGGCCAATAGGAAGCCTATGGGTGGCTTATGCATGTTGTGATAAAATGTAAATGCACTAGAAAGGTCACTGGCAGAATGATCATTACCATTGTGGAACTCTGACCAATTTACCATTCAAAAGCATCATCGATGACTCAAGCCATTCTTAAACATACACACCAGGGGCACACCCACAACTGATGGGCATTGTGGCTGCCCTGTCTCTCAGTGTTCCTGTGTCAGTGCCTGCAGGCACTTCTTCCCTGGCATTTAAGGAGAGCAGGTAAAGGGGAAGGATTGCCACTGTTTCACGCATAATCTCCTGCCTTGGAAAGTGCATGCAGCCTGAGTCCAGTGCCCCTGAGGGCTCCTAGCCTGTTGCTCTGGAACTAAGGCACTGTTCTTGGAGGCAGAATGCACTAACCTGCTCCCTGATGCAGAGGGAAGCCACACCAATCTCAGGCCACACAGAATGGTGGCCAGATACCCCTCGCACCCACTCCTTGGTGATCTAGCTCACCATAAGGAAAGTACCTCCCTGGGGCCAGCCTGGGACAGTCATTGCCACCTGTATCCACAGGCATCTTATGCATTCAAAAAGCCAGATTTGTGCTCCCTGGGCCTTTTTCTGGACTGATTTGTGCATAGATGTTACTCCTTTCCCCTTAACTGTCCCCAATCCCTTCCCCCATCCACATGCAGTTCCCACAGCAATGCACAGGGACTGCATTCATTCAGTTAACAGATTGTTACTGATACCTAATCAGTGACGTTCCCTCTACTGAGTCCTCCAAATCTTGTTCACTGCTCAGCCCATTGTCAGGGAACAAGATGAGCCTACATATGGATCTTGAGATGACCTCCTTCTTCCCCTGAGAAGTAAACACTACAAGCCTGGAAAAGATGTGTGTAAAGATGTTTCTGGTCCTCCCAAGGAGTGACACTGTCAGCAATGAGGGAAAGCTTCAGGGAAGAGGTGGCAATCCAGCTGAATCTTAAAACATTGGTAGAAGTTTGACAAGTCTAGAGGGCAGAGGATGCAGAGAGAGGGAACAGAGGATACACATGGACCAAGATGTTTCCAGGATGGCCCACAGTCTATCCATGGGTGTAACATAATCCGTGAAAAGAACAGAGGAAAGAGCAGGAAGGGCAGCCCAAGGCTTGTGTTCTCCTGACTCCTGGGGACCACATTTCTCAAGAACTTCAGGAAGTGGGTAGTCCTTCAGAATGTTCATCCAACATACATTTACTAAGTGCCTAGTAGGAGCCAGGCACCAAATGCCTATTAGCATCATTCTGGAAACTGCTGGCAGCACAAACAGGAGACAAACTTATTGCAATGGAATCCTAATGTTGTCAACTATCCTACGAAGTGGCCCACTGTCCACTGCTAAAATGACCTCCTAAAAAGGAGAGTGTCCCTACCCTATCTTAACTTCGATCTCCTCTTGTCACTTCCTCTGCTCCTGTCTCCCTGCCCTGCTATGATCGAGCCCATTGCCCCAATAGTATATCTCAGCCTGACTATATCTTTAATGCTAAGAGGATTTCCTTCAATCCTGAAGACCCCTGTGTTGAGCCTTAGCAGGAAAACTGGCCTCAAGTTCTGTCTTGGCAGTGTGACCTTGTAAAAACCTCTACTGCCCTGTGGGGTTCAGTTCCCCCTCTATAAATGTATTTCTATATTATCTCTCTATCCAATATTCTATGATTTTATAGACTATTGCTTTTCGAAATCTATTTGTGTCCATCTGATCCCACAGCATGCCTACCTGCTGGCTCAGGATAACTTAGTTTCCTTCCAGATATCCTTCCCTATTCTTTCCTAGAACAGCCCAGGGATGATACAGCTGCTTGTCATACATTAATCCAACAAATATTTATCAAATGCTGACTAAAACACCACTACCTTCTCCTCCTGGACCATATCACCTTTTATAATTGCCATGAACTCTTCTCTCATGGCTTTTCACACAGCCTAACCTATGCGTCATAGCCAGTACCTCACTTGATTCTCACCTCTTTTGGGGTGGGGTGGGGGACAATGGCAAGAGTAAGCCATTATGTAACCTAATACATGAGGGGCAAATATTTTATATGATTTATTCAATGTTCAATATTACAAATATATCTAAGGCAAGCCCAAAGTCTTCTTGCTCAATGCCTAGCTCACCATCTCCTGCTGAACATCCTTTGGCCATAGTATGTAATCAAAAGGAATATCCACAAGTCTCATTCCAATGAGCTGGATGGGAGGGGCTGTTGAAGCAGATGTTCTGAGCTCTGAAGAACAGTCTTCAAAAAGGCTCTAGGAGTTAAACTATCAGCCACACCCCATCTCTACCTTTTGTGCTACAGGTTGGATGAAGAGATACATGGATAGATGAAGGGCCTGATGGAGTGAATCCACTCCTAGAAACCAATCCCAAAATCCACCTAGGAAGATCACTGTTCCTTGTACTTTGGGAGTCAGGCTAAGTCCATAGCCATATACTCCAAGCAGCAGATTCATCCCAGCCTTATCCAGAAGCCTTCAAAACTCAGCTAAAGAAAAAGAAAGGGCTACATGAATGTCTAAGTTATAGAGGGATGCCTGCAATTTGCAAGAAGCCTAGTGCTTCTGGGAGTGACAGCTGCTCCCATGGTGCAAACTGTGCACTTGTTGGGACAATGACATTCACTCTAATGGCATAGTCATTACTGCTCATCCCAAGGGTCTACCAGTTGTCCCTGCTCCTCTGTCTGCCCTCTACCTGTCTGTGTAGACTTCGAAGCCAATTCTGTTTTCAGTTCAGAATCAAGTATTCAGATTCTTCTGAACAGTGTTTTTATATACAATGAATTGCTTGCATGCTCTGCACATTTTTTGAGGAAGACTTTCTGGTTTTTGTAATAGCTACATGAGAGGACAGGGGTGCAGCCAAGGAGAAAGGCAAAGTACCACTAGTGCTTTCTATCTGAGCAGAAATTGCTCCCTTGGTGATGCTGGGAAGCACTGTAAACTCCCCAGGTAAGAGAAGAATCATGGAAAACCTCAGCTTGTCCTATAATAAAGATGCTTACCCCATCGCTTCTGCCTGATGCTTAGGATCCAGCACTTCCTGGAGCCTGTAGCAACCTCTCACCCAGGACCTGGTGCTGAGAGACAACCACTACATAGAGTTTAAGAGATGACATATCACAATTGTTTTTCCCCCAGTACTCAGGATTTCTATGACCAGATGTGGCCAAACTTCAATCTCCTTCTGAAAAGACAGAGATGGTTCCAAAGAAATCCCAGTCCTACAACAAGCATAGCAAGTGATGTGAGACTGGATTTCTACCACCTGGATGCTCTAAAAGGTTCCAAATTATGGATTTGTTTTTTTGTCTTTCTCTTATACCATGTGTCTATAAAATGAGCCTTTTAATCCAGCAAGGCTTGTCACATTTTCAATTTCTGTGCTAAGTAAAACAACAAAAAGTAAATTAGTGTTGCATATGTAATGGACATTAGAAAAAAAATATGAAGGAAATTCTATTAAGCCCAATGTCTGGTTACCTCATTCCCAACACGGGCATGCATGTTTCCAAAGCAAAGCCTTACATTTTCTCTAACAAAGGTTTGACGTTCACTAAAATGTCAGCTAAAGTTGCCAATAAATAGTTACTCACGGCTGGTGACTACCAGGCAGGGAAGGAAGGTTTAGTTACACACATTTGCATTAGTGCAAATACAGAAGAAAAATTCTTCTAGTATTTAAAAACCAAAGTCATGACGGCTGCCCAGAACTATGTGCATTGAAGGATGGGCACACAAAAAAAAGTGAGTAATAGCAAGGAAGATATTTAAGGAAAGCAATGATTGAACTTTAAAAAAATACTGCAGACTCAAAACGCTGGCGGCAGACTGACTGCTATTTTAACCAAAGCTGCTGATTTCTGAGAGGTCTTCTGCTTTTATATATTTGTGTCTTGCAAATGTTGGGCATGATGGCGCTGAAATAGGTGTGGCTGACTTTGAAATTCAAGCTCAAGGCATCTGTGGTCTGTGAACTGGTGAACCGGTTCTGATAGGGCTGGCTAGTCAGAAGCAAAACTGGCTAGTTATGGGACTACCCTAGTATATGCTTTATCTCCACCGCATTTAAAGGATTTACCTATCTATCCCGCTGCAGACCCACTCATTGAGTAAGAGCCAACAGCATATGATTGTGTTAATTAATCTGCTATTGTGAGTAAGGAACAGCTGCAGTGGTCTCGTGGATACGTTGTCAAAAGAAAACAATGTAATGTTAAGCCTCTGACTGCATATTCTGTTACAAAGAAGGTTTATGAGAAGTTAAATGCATAAATCACAGATCATTTTTATAATAATAATAAATAATATCTGACCTTTAAAAGGAAGGTTTGAGTGTTCTTAATTTCGGCTTGAAATATGTTCTGATATATGATACCTACGCTTTAACCCAATTCTTTGTTTTGAAAACAAACATTCCCCAGAAATGATGAGAAGGGGGAAGGAGCTATAGAAATGACCTCTGACTGCACGAGATACATGCCATTGTAGTTCTAACAAAGATCAGAGCCCAAAATATCAAGTTAAAAGAAAAACTTGTTGGCATGCGTCCAATGTCTCATATAATAAAAACGCAATTTCTAATACTATGCAGAAATGGAGAGAAAGGGGACATTCATTATGGGAAACACACATATTATTTACATGGGCTTTATCTTTCTTTATGCAGATAAGGCACAGAGCACACTTTGTGTCTAATTAATATTCCATGCCTCCCTATGATCCAACCTTCCTGCCCCACCCTCACCCAAAATACAGCCTATATTCTGTGCTGTCCCCTATGTACATATATTCAGTTGGTGAACAAGGCAAGAAACCAGACTTAGACAAAGGGAAATAAAACCCTGTGTTTGGGTACTTAATCCAGAGCAATAAACTGTAGCAAAAGTCAGGGGCAAAAACACAAGTCTGATCAAGGACTATAAAGTTGAACTATGGCTAACAGGATTTTATAAAGAATAATGCCTTATATATCTTTGAAAAGCACTTTAAACAAACTGTTGAGGTCCCCAACAGACCCACAGAGAGGAGTCCCCACACACTTGACATTAACTAGTGCAGTTCTATTCAACCCCCTCTGGCTGTGGGAGTGGAGGGGAGACACCGGATGCTGTCACTGGGACTCCTACCACCTATTATTTCAAAGCAATCTTTCTTAGTCCATGGGACTCAGTATTACCCAGTTTTTATTCTCCTCCATTTTTAAAAGAAAAATCCATTTGAGAGAAAAGACAAACAGTTTGCCTTAGGAATACCGGGAAGGGGAGGGCAGGAGGCATTGAAGTGGGTCTGGTCTGTACATCCCTTCCCTTTGTTCTGGTAGAACACAACAAAAGCAAGCTATTTTTAGCTATAGATTGGCATTGTATTACCAGGTATGTGTATCGACCTGATAACGGGAGCGGGACTCTGGGGCTCCCCCCCAATAAACATCGCAGTGTAATCAGCTGTGGCAGCCCCCATGGCCTAGGAATACGAACTGAGAAGAACCATCTTAACCCAGAAAATTTTCCTACACAGGAATGGGGAGGCCCCTTGGCTTATTTTGCTCATTTTGTGCCATTAAAGGAACAATACCCCCCAGAGCATTATAGTCTTCCTGAAAGTTGTTTCTCTTAGATGCCATTTGAAAGGAGTTTATGAGGAGGAAGAAAATCACGAGTATCCAAAATACCCTGCCCCTTGAGTCGGGATGGCGTGGACCACTTATGTCCGCTAATCATCATCATCCCCTTGAGCCACACCAGCCAAATTTCTCTGAAATGCCCAGGTAGACATGAAGCCGCTGCCGGTGCCCCTCTGACTGGGTCTTTCGTGTTTCCCTACCTCGCACGGGGTCCACATCAGAGCCCGTCCACTCCCCACCCCTGCCCGCACCCGCCAGGACTGACTGTGCCACTCCACAAGCAGCTGCCCATTAGTCACTGGGCTGGGCATCTCCAAACAAAGTCTCCGTTATGAGTGAGATTTACAGTTTTCCTCGCAAATCCAAAGTTCTCACTTGAAAGTTGAAAAGCCCGTCTCTTCTTATACCAAAATAAAAGGTCTTCAGTGGGAAATCTCGAATACTTGACATTTCCCAGTATTGTATCAGAACGAGAGGCACCATCAACTTAGACATGCTTAGGAG
This sequence comes from Dinomys branickii, assembly GCA_004027595.1. Taxonomy (NCBI): domain Eukaryota; kingdom Metazoa; phylum Chordata; class Mammalia; order Rodentia; family Dinomyidae; genus Dinomys; species Dinomys branickii. The sequence goes on from PVLD010000097.1 coordinate 138,635, forward strand.
AGGGTGCCCTTTGGGTAACAACGGTGCCTTCTTTCTGCTGATGGGAAGGCTGTGGGGGAGGAGGAAGAGAATGCTCGCTGCCCACCCGCACCACGTTTGCTTTATCTAAGCGCTTAACAGCATCCGTGCGGCAAGGGGGAGCCTAAGCGAACCCCAAAAGTTGTCACACAAAAGCAATATTGATATCAGAGGTCTGTGTTCTGTTTCTTCTGCAAGTTCAGCAGGGGAGATGAGCTGGCTCCTTTTTTCCTAAGACCACTGTTTTCTCATCTGTAAAATGGAGATCTAAACAATGATAGGGAATGCTCTCCCAGGGATGAAAGCCTCTGTAAACTATAAAATGTTCATTTTGAATATTTATGACCCTTTCATACTGACCAAAGAAAACTTGGAGGATAGGATCTCCCACCACTAGCCATGGGGGGTTATCCCCACCATCCCAGAGCTTATCTAAAGAGCATGAGCGTAAAGATGGAGTTCACTCAGCAACAAAACTACTTCCCAGACTAACGAGCAGTCAACTTGGTTAATAAAAAAAACCACTGTTTACAGTGTTAGCAATGGTATTTATCCTATGTGTCTCTCTGCTGGTTCACATGTGCTCCAACCAAGAACTTCAAAACTTTCTAATTTGGTGAAATATGTGCTAGGCACACAGAAGCATGCAGGTTTGTAGCCAAGGCTTGGCCCTGCTAGGATGCAGATAGGAAGAGAGAGTGGGGTCCTTGGAACACTTGCAGGACAGCTGGGGACGGAGCAATATGTGATCAGGTACCACATTGGCAATTCGGAGTTTGCTCTGCTTGCTTAAACTCCTAAACAAGCTTTCACATTTTATTTGTAAAATTATTCTGTATCTATTGTAAACATTTGGAAAACGGACAAAGTTTGAAAATGAAAATCACAGCCGGGTGTCGTGGCCCACGCCTGTAATCTCAGCACTCGAGAGGCTGAGGCAGGAGTATCACCGTGAGTTTGAGGCCAGCCTGGGTACAAAGTGAGCTTAAGGCCAGACTGAAGTGCATAGCAAGACCCTGTCTCAAAAAGACAAAAAAAAAGATAAAATGAAAATCACTACCACTTAACTATGACTACCAATAATATGTTTACAGACTTCTTTATAATCATATTTACCTAAATGTGACTAAAATATATATTCAAATATATATTTTCTGTTTAAATATTTACTATTTAAAAACTGCAGTTAGTAATAGTAATCAAGATATGTAATTATTCTAAATAAAAATATATTCAAACATAAATAAAATAGAAATTACATATAGTTTTACATTCTATTTTTTTCTCTTAGCACAGTATATTTTGAAGTTTTGATTCTTTAGTTCATGATTGTTAAGAGCTGTAAACAATCAAACAAATAAAATTTCCAGTGTCTGGAACCTCCTCCTGCTTCTGTGTTGGGTTCTCAATTCCCTATTTAGTTCATCCCCCAGGAGAGAAGGGCTGGTTCCTTTGGGTTCGGGAGATAGTCTCACTGACACAGTTCTTCAGAGCTTCAAGTTCTGAAAGAGCACTTCGGCTAAGGGTTTGAAGTTCCTTGTCCCAGCAGCTCCCCAGGGAGCTGGTCTTGGTGACTTACACCTTGGGGGAGGCCAGTGTATAGTGTTCCCATTTTGTATGACCTATTTGTCCAGAAACCTTGGTTAGCAGCTCTAGTACTTAACGAGACTCTAATGCTGTGGGAACTAAAGTAATGTAGAAAACGAAGAACAATAATAATTCAACATAAGTTGAATTTAAGAGTACTATAAAAGCCATAAGCCAATCTCCAACAAAAAGAAGACATCTTGCTAAAAACCACATTAGCAGCTGCTGAGAGCCCAGGCCACTTATCTCCTCCAAGGGGAGACAGATGCAGAGCCAGGGCCTGCATTTGCAGCCCAGAACTCTGTCAGACACAGATTCCTTGAGTACACCCCTCAACCCACCTCTGCCCCCTACTTTTTTCCCATTTAGCGAAGGGAAAGGAATTAATGCCACATGAAAGTGTCTCTCTGATTTGATGTGGGGAAGTCTCTGTTGAGAGCCTAAATGTTTCTTTTTTTTTTTTTTTTTCTAAAAAAGAAAGTGATTTTCTTTTTCAATTTTTTGAATCAATGATAAGATTCCTTACAGAAAAAAAAATGTCACATCTCATACAGTAAAGGACTATACTGTAGAACAAAAAGAAAACACACCTCCAAATTCCAGTGGTGGATCTGGTATGAATTCTAGCACAGCCCCACAAAGTAACCAGCTTTAGGGAAGGGCAGCAAGGCAGATTCACATGCAGATACGGAGCCTCTGCAAAACCTCAGAGGGCAAGGACATCCTCACATCCAGGATTAAAAGCAAAAGGAGGTACTAACATGCACTCTAACTAGTATTACGTAGATATAACGGGGTAGCACCTGGATCTGTCATTAGAATGCTGGTAGGTCTGCTGGTATTTCCCCCAGACTGGAAAGGAATCTCTAAGCAGATGTCAGATCCCATGAAGAAGAACTGAATAGGATTCAGGGGCAGACCAGGAAGTGATGCCACCCAGAAACCTGCGAGATGTCATGGCTGCCGGCAGAAGTCCCAATGAATCGGGTAATATTTCTGGAGCAAGTTGCATCCTGATATTTTAAGCTGAGAGTTTTATTGCTGCTGAAACCATACAGTTGAAAAGGAAATTGAACAGCCTTCTCTCTAAATCATCTGATTTATAGAAATTGAAATTGATTCATATAATTGGAGACCACTAATTATAGGAGTTGAAGAAGAAAGATTGTATGCCAAAGTTCTAATTGCTGAACTATCAAAGTTAGTCAAGATTTGTTTCAGGGAAGGAGGAAAATTGTCCTTTTCTATGGAATGCCAGGGAATGTGATCATTACTGCACATTTACACCATCTCTTTGGTCTTCAAGAAGGTTTTCTGAGAATAGAACACTGAGTTTGACCTTCCTAAGATATGCCAGGGGGTTGACGTTCCTAATTCTTTTTTACTGTGGAAGTAATGTCATACATCATAAAATATATGGACAGAAGAGAACAGGAGAGAGAAAAGGAGTGAAGGAATGAAAGTGTGGGAGAGACAGAAGCTAGGAAGCACCCTCCCCGGTTGTGTGTCTTAAAGTCCCCCACGGTATAGTGATAATTTTAGCATTTTTCCTTTCAACTGCCTCACTGTAAATATTCCTTCACATGTTCATGTCCTGCTCCCCATTTGCTTTTCCCTCCTTCTCTTTCTTCTCATGCATACTCCTGAAAACCATCCTTTTAATTGTCTGAATAACTATCCGTCAAGGAGTTCTGCTCCCATGGAATGCCCCAATGCCACACATTTAGCTCAATTTCCATTTTAATTTTTGACATTTTAAATGATGCTATAATGAACATTCTCATGCATACAGCTTTCTTCCTACTTTGGCTACATTCCTTAAAATAGATTCTCAGAATCAGAATTACTGGGTCACCAAGTTTAACATGTTATTATGCCTGATAGGTATTGACACATTGTCTTCTGTGGGGATTTCAACCATTTAGAATGCCACCAGCATTATTGGAAGTCCTGGTTCCCTATTTCCTTGGCAGCTGGGAGTTTTAGTTTTGAAGACTTGTTATAATTCAATAAACAAAAATGGCAGATGATGCTTTATTTAAATTTGTAATTTTTAAATAGCAGAGTAGAAGATTTGTGTTCCCAACGTTTAGTAGAATTATTTCTTCTTAGGTGAGTTCTTGGTACTTGCCCTTGATGTGAACCACAGAAGTACTTATGGAAGCACTAGAATCAGTAAAACAAAAACAGATCAGTGATTATACAAAACATATTTCACCTGTAGACTGAATGTTCCTTGCTTTATGAATAAATGTGGCACCAGCCATCAAATAACAGCCTGCCTAACTGGGCCGTGGGCATCCTCCCCAAGCTTGGCCTCTTTGAGCCAATATTCTCACATGGTGGGTTCTCCAGGTTGGCAGTGTGATAAAAGCAAGCATAGAACATCTTCCTCTGAAACTTGAGTTTTTGCTAATGAGGTAGACCAAATTAAGAAAAAACAACCTGTGAAAATGACATTAATTTGGAACAACGAAACAAAACCAACAATAGTCTGATTTTCCACTCTACACAGTTTATAGCACTTTACAAACAAAGTAATTAATCCTTATAACAAAGAAAAGACATTGTCCCCCTCCACCTTCCCTGATTCCGAGAAAAATTAGAAGCCATTACACTGAGTTCCATAGTCTTTGCTAAAGATAAAGAGAAGGTCAAAAATAGGTAGAAGAAAAATGAAATGAAATAAAAAAGAAAGTCCATTACCTGCTCATGGAAATCAAACCAGGAGCCAATAGGAGGTCAGCTTTAACAACAGCTAGAGGATATCCAGAATGTGTCCATTTATAGGGACAGGAAATAGATGACTGGTTACCATGAATGGGGACAAAGGAGTTGTGAGAGGAAGGTTATGGGGGCACTTTGGAAGGGTGTTCAAAATGTTCTAGAATGGATTATGGTGATGATTTCAAACATCTCTACATGCATGACAAAGCACTGGAACACACATGGTGATGAGTTGTATGATATGAGAATTATGTGTCAATAAAGCTGCTACCAAAAAAAAGAGAAAGAAATAATTACAAGCTTAAAGGAAACCACTAAGAAGTATAACCTAGAGAAGGAAAAATGATGAGGCAAGACAATTACTTGCTGTGTTAAAGAATCAAGTAAGAGCAACACTCCACACATCTGAGTTTAGATTTATGTAACATTCATGTTTTCAGCAATGCATATAGAATGTGTCCTGGGTGGTTAGATGTAAGAGGAAAGTGACAGGACAGATGGGTGGGCTGGTGACCGCAGGGATCACCTGGACCCCCCCACACCAACTCAGGGACAGGGATACAATAGCTTCCACTAAAGTCGGCCTGGCAGACGAATGGAGGAAGGGCACAACCCCTTGCCTTTCTAGAGGTCTAGCCTGGGGAATGGAGAGCATGTGGCCAATGAGCTAGCCCATCTTCTGGCTCCCATCCTCCCACCCACATGAACAAGGAACTTCATTCACTTTTCTGTTTGCCCACTGCCGGCTCATCTGAACCACTAACTAAACTTTTTCCTTCCTGATATGCATCCTCAGGTCCCTTCATACTCCTTTCTCCTCGCTGGGTGGCCTCTGTTGTGCTTTGGGGTCACCTGGACACCAGGTCTTTGGGTAGAAGAGCTGAGCACACAGGACTCCAAGGAATGAAGGGCTGATGGCATTGAGAGATGCAGAGGTGTCAGTTCAATAGAACCAGGAGTGTGGAAGGGATGAAGAGCAATTGAAGACAGGCAAAGCATGGGTCCTCAGGGGTCTTATCAGATGTTGGCCAACTTCCGGAGGGCCACTGGTTGCTTTGGAATGAGAAGTGGCATGACCAGATTTGCTCACTGGGTAGATCTTTCTAGGGGCTTGGAAATCACCAGTTTGGACAAGAGAATACAATACATGGAGGGAGACCAGATGAAAGCTGTATTTAAGAAAGAAAACCAGGAAGACTGAAGTAAAGCATTAGCATTGGAGACTGGGATGAATTCAAGGGTTATTTAAGGAATAGAAAGACAGGTCCTCCATGGCAGTGAGGGAGAAAGACAGGGCTCTGTGCCTGTCTCCTGGGTATCTGGTCTACTGATGGGTGGGCTAGGGAACTAGTCATCAAGCTAAAGCGTACTGAGATTGAGCTGCCTGTACACAGGTGGGGGAGCTGTGAGACACTGTACCGGGGCTTGGCTGGGACTCTAACACAAGGGGAGCCACCTCTTCCTGGAGGCCATCTGACCTTGCCAAGGAGAATCAGCCTGCCCAGTGACCTGGCGCCCAGATGACCCCAAACCACAACAGAGGCCACCCAGTGAGGAGAAGGGAGTATGAAGGGACCTGAGGATGCATATCAGGAAGGAAAAAGTGAAGTTAGTGGTTCAGATGGGCAAACAGAAAAGTGAGTGGAAGTTCCTTGTTCATGTGGATGGGAGGATGGGAGACAGAAGATGGGCTAGCCCACTGGCCAGATGCTCTCCATGCCCCAGGCTAGACCTCTAAAAAGACAAGGGGTTGTGTTCTATCAACATACCCTTCACTCCACTGGCTCTGTGTCGCTGAGGATGGAAGTATACAGGACAGAACAGTAGATGAGCCTAAAGGGAAGAGATACAGATATGGGATCGCTGTGAACTCACTAAGTCCACCCAGACAGATGGCAGAAACACACGATGTGCTGCAGACACAGAACTACCAGTGCAACCAGTCAGGAGACTGGACAAGGTTCTGATAAGAACTTCTACTCTCTGACCCTCCCTCTGACCTATTTGCTGGCTAAAAAGAAAAGCATCAGCTCTTACTGGGAAAAGTATATATCACTGCTGTTGTTTTCATGCATCTGACAAGATCTTGACCTACCTTGATATTAACTTCATTTTCCAGACCCTGGAGAATATACTCAGGGGATTTTTTTAAACTCTGGAGTTAGTTCCAAATAATGAGGAACAAATGAATGCAGAAAAGAATCTTGGGCAACTACAATAATGTAAACCTGGAAGAGACAGGCATGAGCTCAAATCTAAGCTCCAGCATTTCCTAGGTGACAGTGAAGAAGTTACTCAACATATGAGAACATTAAATTCCCACTGGTTCCTAGAGAATAAAATCAGTGCCTACCTGAAACAGTGATATGAAGACCAAACCCATTTAATAAGCTAACATAGTACCTGGAACTTGTGGAAAATTCAATAAATGCTTGTAACCAATGTGGGTTCTAAATTTTAGGATACCAGGGTTCAAAACACTTGAGTAAAGAGAGGTAGAATCACAGGATAAGAGAGTCCAGACAAGCTGACGGCCCAAGAAAGGATGCAATGGTCTCAAATGCGTAGCACATTTTATATAACCACAAAGATCCACCCCATTAAGCGAGAAGAGGGCAGAGTCCAGGAAAGTCAGTCTGATGCCAAAGATATGAGATTTGAACATGTATAAGAACACACATATGCATACATGTACAAGCACACACATACACATACAATTGCACATACATATGCATGGACACAATAACATATACACACCTGTGAACACATATACATGTACAAGTACATAGGCACATGAGCACATAGAGGCATATATGTATAAATATGCATATATATTTGTCAAGTGAATCAATTATTTGATTAATGATTTGGATAAAACCTAAGAAAAGGAAAAAGCCCAGGACTAGGGAATCTTGGACCTAAGTGGCAGGGACTTGAAATGACCTTATCTTTAGCAAAGGCTGAGAGAAGCAAACCACAATGAGGGACAGCAAAAACCTTTTTCAAAATTTAGATTTAGAAACAAAACTAGACTGAAGCAGTAATGAAAGTCAGCTTCAAGGGTCAAGACACTGGTTGCGGAAATCAGGAGAGGATGGGATTGCTCTTGACTCCTCAGCAAGGAGAAAGCCCCAAGGAGCCCAAGACAAGTGAACAAAATCACCAGTAGGCTGCCTCTGCGCGGCCAGGATGCTGACTGCCTGGCTCCAGTGAATTCTACCAGGAGCACTTGTACACAGAATGCCAAGATCTGCGGTGACATCTAAGAAGCTGTGCAGAAAAAAACATTAAGACCTCAGGGCACAGGCAACTGATCCCAAGCCCGATGTTGGCATGGATCTTACTTTCTCAGAGAAGTAGGGGACAGAGAAAAGAGGGAACAACAATCCCTGGAACCCAGTGCAGGCTCCCTGGGAACCAGCAGCGCCTGCAAAGCTCCACAGGCCGACGGATGGAGGACCACATTAGACACAGTGGATCTGCATTTCGACAGGGCATTTCCATTTCCATGGGGATAAAAAGAAGAAATATGACACAGCACGCAAGACAAAGCAATGGAGCCAAGGCTGGTTAACCAGTCATGCCCAAAGAGTGCAAAATAAAATATCACAGTCACTAGAATGGAAGGGAACATCGTAAGGGTCGAAGCGCAGAGCACACGCCCTGAGCTTGTGCTGTAGACCACTTTCACGAGTAGGTGGGACAAAAGCCAGCAGGTATGACACAAGGTGGCCAGCGCTGAGGACACAAGGTAGACAGGAGGTTGCTGCATGAAAGAATCTCCAAACACCTGACCCACCAAACCCAGGAGCAAACAAGTGATAAAATTAAAGAACAGTCATTGACTTCTTCCACATCCAGCCAGTAGGAAGACAACTGTGTCTCCTTCCACAGCCTGAGTGGCTGCAGAAAGTGGCTTCTCAGCAGCGGCATCTCCCAAGCTCACCTGCCTCTGGCTGGGCCATCTGGGTGAGTTCTGGCCACTGCAATTTGGACAGTGTGAAGTATGTATGTAACTTCCCATAAACCACTGTAAACCACCTATCCTGTCTCTCTTTTCCTGGCAGCTGAATGTCAATGCCTTCCATGAGAGACAAAAGACACTACACACAGAAATGATGGCAAGTCCATTAGCCCAGCCTCCAGTGAAAGGTCCTCATGTCCAACAATGACTGGGTTGTATGTGACATAGGAGATCTTGGGGTGTTCTTTTAACAGCAACCAGCATTATCTCCCAAAATACAAAGTCCAAGACCCCAAAGCAGTATGCAAAACCCAGGAAAGGACAGAGATTTACCAGCCTTTGAGAAAAAGATGTGAGGAATCAGCCAGTGGCACCAACCCAGCAACAAGCAGAGAATCGGTGGCCCCAGGACAGGCACACATGGCCCAGAAGAATGGGCTCATCTCACAGACACAGGGAGGCTGGCTCAGAAGCACCAACTGCATTGCCTCGGGGAACACAGACCGTGAAAACAAGATAAAGCTGAGGGCTATGCCTCTAATCCCAGCACTATGGAAGGTGAGGCAGGAAGCTCACAAGTTCCAGCTCGACCTGGGCAGCTTACCAACTTAGCAAGGCCCTCCCTCAAGATAAAAAATAGCGAAGTGCAAGGATGTAGCTCAGTGCAAAAGCCCTGGGTTCAATTCCCAGTACCATGAGAGCCAGAGTGAAAGCAAAGAGGAAGAGGAAGGGGAGAAAGAGGAAGAAGAAGAAGAGGAAAAAGCAAGAGGGAGAGAAAGGGAGGGGGGAGGGGGAGAGAAAGGGCGGGAAGGGGAGGGGCGAGGGGAGGGGAAAGAAGAGGAGAGCAGGTGGGAGGACAGCGGAGGGGAGAGGAGAGAACTGACAAGACCCACAGTTACTCTGTCTGCCTTGTGGCTCTGGGAGGGTCAGACCTGATTTCCAGTGTCTCAGGGAAGCCTTTAAGGAAAACACATCAGGAAAATTGGGAGACAGAAAGCACAAGAAAAAAAATGAAGGAGATTTTATTGAGTGCAGCCTACTGTGCACTACGCCCTCTGCATTCTGAAGGAGGGTAACAACCATATAATTCTCACATCTGTTGTGTGTTGCTCTCACTGCTGGGTGTGCTCAGGAGGAAACTCAAGACCCTGCCTTTGGTGGGTGAGGAGTCAGGATTCAGACATCCCCTCGCAGAACCTGAGAATCTGAAGCCTGAGGGCTTCCTGAGGCCTCCTCCTTTGATGGCCCATCTCAGATCCAAGCTCCCATGGACAGGCAGAGGACAGCCCATCCTGAGACATTCCCCAAACTATAGTAGGAGAGCGTAAAACTGACAGAGCCTCCAACCTTGAAGCCTCTGCCTAGGAGCGTGTGGCAAGTCGAGATTAAATCACCCAAAATGACTTCATGGCATATATTTCCTACCATCTGATTTCCAGGGTCACACATAAAACTTTCTTCTGGAAAAAAAACCTAAAAAATTAGTTTTTAAAAAAAATAGCTCTTATAGATGTGGCCAATCAGCAACTTGACCTACACATGGACCTCTGTCCTTTCATTCCATCCGGGGAGCCCAGAATCAGAGAAGATGGAGGTAAGGAGACAGGCACTGGCGGGTCCCACCCTATCCTCAACAGTAAGAAGTTGCACAGCGTTTTTAAAAATAAATAAATAGCTGAGGGTGGTGGTGCATGACTGCTCTGGGAGGCTGAGGCAGAAGAATCACAAGGTCAAGCCCAGCCTGGGTAATGTGGCAACTGAGCAAAATCCTGTCTCAAAATTTAAAAAACATAAAATCAAAAAATGTTTGAGGAAGGTAATTCAGTCTGAAGGCCTGAATTCAAAACCTATAACTACAATCCATCCATCCATGAATCCTAAAATACTAAAATCAATATATAACATCCTTTCTTCATTGGAGAAGTAGACAGATTTTTACTTCTATAGAGTAAGAAAACTCAATTCCCTGACTTAGGTCTCTCCTAACAGTAGACACAACTCTGAAATGAAGAGAAAAAAATCAGACGTTGTGTTTTGTTTTTTCACTCTAGTCGATGATAACTACCATGAATCTCCACTTAACACTTAAGTCCTTTTTTTCATCAGAGGAGCTGAAGAGTTTGCAGTCATTGTGCCCAGCTGCCATGGGCTCTGGTGAGGCACAGTAGAGAGGTCTCAGACTGCAGAGAGGAGCGGCCTGCTCACCAACCCCCCCAGCCTGCACTCCAAACATATTTTCTGGTTGTGTCCTAGGTAAGAGGAACCAGCCAGTGCTGGAAAGCTCTGCTTTCTTCGTGCCATAGAGAAGCCAGTTCTACTTAAAAGGAGTTTCATTTGAAAGGGAGCCAAAATATATACATATATATTATTTGCGTGTCTTGGGAGGTTGCTGCTTTATAAAATGCTTTTATGTTCTATTGCTCTGTGGAGATTCATTCAGCGTACCAGGTCCATCAATACTGACTGCTGTCTGATGAGTATTATGAAAGACGGACACTAATCTTAAGTCGTAGATGACTCTAGGCACTGGATCACTGCTGTAGACATAAGGCAGACACTGTCCCTACCCACATGAAGCTCACAGGCTCCAAAGGAGGCAGATAACATGCCGAGAGAAAAGAACTGAAAGAATTCCAAGTCATGACACATGCAAGGGGAAGGTAATGCTAGTGACTGATGAAGTGGAGCCCAAAGGAAATGAGCTTTGACCTTGGATGTGTGATCAGGAAAAGAAGACTTGAACTTAACAGAGAGAGGGAGAGGAAGTGCAAAGGCCCCGAGGCAGACCATACTGGAGTGTTTCAAAATGTAATAATAAGAGCTGCAAAGGAGTAAATAAACAAAGAGCCCCAGGTCCTGGGGTCTAAAAGGTAAGCAAGGCAGAGGAGGCTAGAGACTGGCACTATTCTAGGAAGGCACTACAGTTCTTGAAGCACCCTTTCCTGCCCAATAAAACCAAATGGTCTCTTCCCCTTCCCCCCGCCATTTTCCCATCTCCAACCCTAAGGGGCAGGGAGCAATTGAGCCAGTTTTATCATTTCCTCTTAGATTTAAAGTCAGATCCATAGACTAATCTCAGAAAGATATTTGATTCTTTGTTCAGCGATACTCTTTTAGGAACAATCAATTTTGAACAGTTTGACTTTTACTGCCACCCATCAGAGGCTGATTCTCATTCAATCATATGCTGTATATGTCCCTGACTTACCCACATGTTCCTGCTTAGTGAGTCCACATGCACCATTAACAGATAAATTAAATCACCTACAATTGTTTATCTACTTTAAAAAAAAAAAACCTCCTCAATGGAAAACCAGAATCCCCTACATTGCATTTTCCTCCTTCTAAATGCCAGAATGTAAATGACCACAGGCCAAAGGACTGACGTCACTATCAAGCAAGTGGCTTCATATGGTTCCCAAAGAACATATCCTGAGGTCCCAGGTGGGACAGGAGCAGGGTGAAGACTGGTCACCCTGGAGGGAGGTGGGCCAAAGCACCCGTCCCCAGCTTTGCCCAGGAAGAAAGACTGTGAATAATGCTAGGGGCTACTCTCCTACCTCAATCATGGGAAAGCCCACAGGCCTTTAATTCCACAGAGGAAAAGTTCTTATTAGGCGTATGCCATGAACTGGGGAGAAAGAAATACATTAAATTCCATCCCCATTTTCATGGGACTCAAAATCAGAACAAAGCTACTAAACTTCCCTCTACAGTGACAACTTCCTAGAAACATTTTCAAAGAGGAAGCAGAGGGTTGCATACCTTTGGAAGAGTAGGCGCATCCCGGCACCTTTAGGTGTGGTCAGGACTCAAACACAGAGAGATGGAGCCAAGGCAGCACCCAGGATAGAGCCCCCTCACAAAGCACGGCAGAGCCAGAGCACAAGGCTGTCTGGGGACCCTCATGGGGCTGGGTTTGGCCCGAATTCACCAACAACTTGGGGAAAAGGACAGACAGCTTGATGAGCAGTGGCCAGCAAGCCGAGGTCTCAGGACCCACTCTGGAGGGTCATGCTTACGTGCTGCCCAAGACATACACAGGATGCCTGTAGGTCACTGACAGGACAGTAGTATGCAGACAGGGAGAAAATAACTTAGTGCCTGTTACTACGATTTAAACAGGACCTGTCCACCAGGGGTCCATGTATTAGAAGCTTGATCTCCAGTGTGGCAGTGTTAAAAGGCGTGGGACTTAGGCACTAAAACCCACTGCAAACTAGCTGGACCACTGGAGTGCTGTCCTAGGACTCTATTCATTTCCGCAAGAGTGAGTTGTTATGAAGGAACAAGCCTCTCCCTCCCTCTCCTGCTCCCTTCCTCACTATGTGTGCTCTTGCTGGCACATGATGGCTCCCTGCACAATGCCTTCTACCATGACCTGACGCACCCTGGGTGACCTTTCACAGAGCCTATACCATGCTGTTCAGACTTTCAGTCTCCAGAGCTATGAGTTTTATGCACCTGTTTTCTTCATAAGTTACACAGACTCAGGCATTTTGTTACAGTAATGGAAAATAGACTAACACATCCACCGATTGGAGATTAGCTGAAAAAATACATCTATTTTGCAGTTCTGCTACACTGATATAAAAACAGTCACACCAGACATGAACATAAACATTATCTTTGAGCCATACCTTTGAAATAGAAAGCAAGTTATAGAATTATAGGATGGTGCTATTTTGGTGAGGAGAAAGAAGAAAGGGACTGAAGGAAGAAGGGAGGGAGGAAGGGAGGAAAAAGAAAGGTAGGAGATATGAAGTGGGTGATGGAGAAGAGGGAGGAGGAGAGAAAAGTGATAGGAACCTGAAGTCAATTTGGGGAACAATAGGGAAAACCAGGAAAGAGAGAGGAAACAGAACATGTACAGTATGTAATGTAGTATAATTTCATCACTCACTTGATTTTTAAAACCCAGTCACTGTCCACTGTCTGAATATTTTGATAATGACTGATGATGAATCCAGAATAGTGATTAATAAAAAATGATTTGCTCCTGCACTCCCTCTGATTGTAAATATCAACCTTAATTAATAGTAATCAATGTTAGCAGTAAGAGAAAATCCAAACGGCTTTAATGCTCCGCTTCAGAGGTTCCACGTATTATTTGCTGTTGGCAACATGTAGGTGCATTGCCCCCGGATGGAGTGAGGGGGGGCAGGGAGCAGTCCCACGGGGATAGGACAGGCCACTTCCCAGGACTCTGGAGCTCCAGAAATATCTGCTGGAGGAGTGGGGCAGGAGGAGGAACCAAGAGCCACATAACATGAAAACGGGGGACCCCACATACGGCTCACAGCACAACTATGCTGCGGACCTCCTTAGAAATTGTGCTTGCACGCGTGCACGTGCCCATACCCACACACACAGCACACGAGCAGCTCATTAGCTTTTGGGTCCTCCCTGGTCCCACAAGAAAGAGTCCTGGTGCGGCATCTGAGCCCTCTCATGATCTGATCTCAGCTTCTTTTTTTAAGATCAGCCCTTTCTAGTCCCCAGCATATTTCCAACCAGGAAGAGTCACTGTCCCCCGAACACACCCCGCACCGTTGCTCCCGCCACGCCCTGCCCCACATGCCCCTCCCTTTTTCTCTCTAGCCTAAAACTTGACAGACACTGCAGAAGCCCTACTCCCTCTCTGCATGTCAGATACATTATCTAATTCTCCCAGCCTTACAACCCAGACACTAACCAGGGTTCCTAGAGTGGACATTCAGGGTTCAGAAAGTATTTTGCTAATGCTCACACAAGCTTCTGTTTGGTAGAACGGAGATTTGAAGGCTGGTCTGTTTGACTCCATGGATACAGCTCCTTATGAGAACACAAATAGTAACAGCACTTGGTTAAGTACCATCAAGGAAGTATGGGCCTGAAGGGCAGTGGGTTAATTGTCCGGGAAGAAAAGCTGAGCGGACAAGGATGGGTAGAAAGGCCCTTCAGAGAAAGTGGCACTTGAGCCAACACACAAAGTAGGCATCCTGGGGGACAAGGAGTGTGGGACACATCATCGGTGCTTGACAAATACAAGTACATGAGTAGCATGTGCAAAGGCCAGGAGGCGTGTGCAAAGCAGGTTTGCTGCGCACTGGTTACTGGCTTGTCTGAGTTCTGTACAGCAGAACATAGCAGTACGAAGGGTTCTGTGACTTACAGGGTAACAGATGCTGAAGATTCACACCAAGCTTTTGCCTGAGGCTCATAAGAGCATGCTAAGGTAAATGGAATCTTACCTGTATCTGTTTCACTTGCTCCATAGCTGGGGTACCCTGCGAAGCAGCCAGTGCCGGGTTTTATGCCCTAGACCAATGGGACATGCTAGGCCACAATGATGAAGGACATCCTATGTCTGGGGGGGAACTAGAACAAAGCTCAATTGTTCAGACCAACTCCCCGTTATCTCAGGATGTTGCATCTCCAGCACCTTCTGCAGTTGTTCTTCAGAAGTACAGTGAGGAAGGGGATTAACTACATCCGTCAGGGGCCACATGGAAGGCTCTTTTGAAGGCTGGAACTTTAGGGGCCATTCCAGCACCTCCAAAGGGAACACACTGCTGACATGCTTTCCTTCCCAGCAAGGGTTAAGATTCCCATAGGCCAAGACAAGGAGAGAGAGATTTGTGATGAGTTCGTATTTGTCACATAGAAAGTTAAGAGCATGGGCCACAATGGTCCATTTGATCCTATCAATAGAGCAAAGGATGGATTTCCTGAAGTCACCTGTGACTCAAGCCGCCTTTATCCATCATTGTACCAGGTGACTTAGTTTTCACACAGGCGACTCCTCTGTCATGTGTAAACCAGCCATTTATTAATTTTTGCAACAAGTACTCAACTTCATTACTCACTTTCGAGATCGCACACCGTGTTTACATAATCTTTCCCTGGCTACAGGAGTCGCGCAGCAATATCCCCAGGCAGCCGTCGCAGTGAGATACCAGGCGTAGTTAGGGATGGCAGTGTTACAAGCCTACAAAGCAATGTAATTACACAGATCCGACCTGCCGCCGCTCTCTTCTGCAAGGCACTCCTGGAATGCAGTGTCAAAATTTGCATGCAGGATGCTGACCAATAATGTACATTTTAACTTACCACGGCAAATAAAACTCCATGCCATATGGCTGATTAGAACTACTCTCTCCTTCTCTAAACAGCTGGGTGAAGAACAGCAAGGGGAAGCCGGTTGGCAGCTGTACGCTCTCATCGTGGCTACGAGCTGCTGCAAGAGCTCTGTGCTTCCACAGGTATGCACTGAGACCCGGAGGTGGGCTGCCTCCTCCCCGAAGAGGACAGCACAGCAGGACAGGGGGTGGTCCAAGACAGGTGTCCCCTGCCAACAGGGCTCTTTGGTTGGCCCAGCAGAAAAAGGCTCGTTTCACATTTTATAAATAAAATAGTTTAAGATCTGCCAAGGAGAAAATGCTGCTCTGGGCAAGGAGAAAAAGCAGAAAATTAAAAAAAATAATAATAAAGGCAGCAATGTTTTAGAAGCATGGAGCTGCTGCTGTTTCATGCTAAACACTGCTTCTTGCATACACCTGACCCCTCCTTGCCAGGCAGAGCTGGCAGGGGGCCCAGGTGGACTTTTTCATGTTCTCTGGCAGGTGCCTCTGCAGGGCCTCCACAGGCACCTGTGATGTGTCCAACATCCTCTGCCCCTGCTGGTGTGACCCACACTGCTCTGGGAACCTCTGACCCTCCTCTGCCATCCACCTCCTTCAGCCCTCCAGGAATTAATGGCATTCTGCAGCTGTTGTTTCCCTATGCACATAGGCTCTGGGGACATCCAGGGACCTGACAGTAGTCCTACTAATAAGGCCAGGTTGAAGGGGATGCCCTGTGCAGTCACACGGGGCCCATGCTTAGAGAAACACAGAGGTGCAGTCACACAGGACCCCACGCTCAGACAGCCCCGGAGTTTGCTGGGAAATTCTTAGTGACAGAACAAGGGTGCCGTGTTTGCCTTTTGCCCAGAGCCCTGTGGATGGTGTAGTTGCTTCTGCCTGTGCACTTGATTGGCAGGGATGTGACTTTTCACGGGGAAACCCCAGAGACACTGCCTTAGCCAGGTGACTGAGGTCAAAGTCATCAGTCGTGTGTCAGGTGACAGTACATGTCCCCATTACGATGTGAGCATGGTGGCACTTTACCTCTATGGTCTCTCCCTCAATAACCCACATACCTAGCTGAACCATGAGAAAGACATCAGATAAACCCACACTGAAAGATGGTCCATCAAGCACCTGATTCAGACTCCCCAAAACTGGCAAGGTCATCGAAACAAGGGAAATCTAAGAAGCTGTGACAGCCAAGAGGAGCTGAAAGAGACAGGACTACTAAATGTAGAATGTCCATGCCTGAGGGAGCTTGCCAGGGGACTGGGTGTTCGGTTATTTTCTTACTTTCCACTCAATTTTGCTGTGAACCTGAAGCAGTTCTAAAAATAAAGTTTATTAATTAAAAAAAAAAGCTGCTGAGCATGCTGGTGCATGGCTGTAATCCTAGCACTGTGGGAGGTTGAGGCAGGAGAATCACAAGTTCACATTTAGCCTGGACAGTTTAACAACTTAGTGAGGTCCTGTCTGAAAATAAAAAATAAAAAATGGCTGAGGATATAGATTAGTACAAAGGCCATGGGTCCATGGGTTCAATCCCCAGTACCACACACTCACACCCACACACTCACACACACACACACACACACAGTGTAATACGGTGTTGGATGGGATGCTGGAACAGAATTAGGTCAACATGTAAAAGCTACAGAAATCTGTATAAAGCATGGACTTTGGTCAGTGATAATGTATCAGTATTGGCTCATGAGTTCTGACAAATGCATTACTGCTGTTAACAGGGTGAAGCTGGAGGTGGGGCACAGGGGAACTCTGTACCAACCTTACAACTTCCCCTTAACTTAAACACTATTCTAAAAGCAAAAGCTCGCTCACTCTACCCCAGAAGAAGGGGTGCAGATACACAGACTAGCTCCACAGGCTGGAAGGACGTGATGGGATGGAGCCCTGCAGAAAGCCTGCCCTCTGCCACTGGCCACCACCGCAAGCCCCCAGTCACCACTCATCTGGAAGAAGGCTCTTGGTAGCACAAAGAGGCACAATGGCTTAAACCTGTATAATACTTCAGCTTTGCTGGTTAAAGCTCACCCCGTGGAGACCACTAGTGTGGCTTCTCCACCAATAACACTGTGTTTCGAGCATAAGCAGCAAGTGGAGAAGAGATGAGGGAAGGTTCAGGTCAGTCAGAATGCAGCAGAACCTGCCCTATCTCGTTCATAAATCTGCATTGAGGTTCCAAGGCAGGTCCCTTTCATCTATGACATCCCTGGTAGCCTCTCCTTTCCTCCATGTAGGGAGCCTGGGGACAGGAGCATGGGAGCTGTGAGCCAAGCTCCCTGGCTAGGCGTCCCCAGAGAAGCAAGTTGTCCAGGTATGGATGGGGGTATCTGTGATTGCCTGCATTTCCTTCATCAAAAGCTGGCTCCATCAGCTAAGGGCTGCTGAGTGCCCAGGAAACCAAAGTGGATCGGGAGGATGGGCTTGTAGTGCTCCCACATGGAGAAGAATTTTGCCTGTGAGCCAGAGAGTGAGAAGAGGTCTGATAAATCCCACAGCATGCAGGGGCTTGGATCACAGCACCACTTTAGAGGGCGTCGCTGGGAGGTGAAAGCCTGATGTGGGAAGTGGGTTTGTAGCCACCTACCCCAGCCCTGGGTCCCAAAACCTGGGTCTCCCAGGTACCAGGGAAGGAAGTAACCCCCAGGAGCCTGAAAGAGATCTCTTTACGGGGTGGATGTAAGAGCTCATGTGACCCCTTTGTGTCCTCAGCCAAGAGCTGAGTGGCTCTAATTCTGCCTGGAGTCCCCTTTGCTCCCTCCCCGCTCCCCCATCTAAGGGTCCTTTGCTCTGTTCCTGTCCCTCAACCATCACAGGCCTGTATCTGTCTCTGCCTTGGTGGCAATGGGCACTAAAGCCCAGGACCTCCAAACCCCTGCTCATGTTTCCGGGGTTCATCGCCTTTCTCTAACACACTAGCTTCCCACCCACTATCCAGCCACCTGTCTTCCACCTCCTCTTCTGCGCCGAGGAGTCCAAGGCCAGCATGATGACAAGGACGTTGAGGTGAGCTGGCCCTCTGCGGTTTGCGCTCGCTGCTCTGCACAGCCACGCACGCCTGGAGGGCTAAAAGGGGAGGTAAGCTCAGTAGCCCCCAGGCTGGGCCTGGCCCCGTGTGCAGTCCACCGTGCACACCGCAGTAGCTCCTGATGCTCGAGCAGTCCAGTGACCACATCTGCTACAGACGGGGCGCAGCCCCAACCCAAATCACCAAGCCTTTCTCTTTACCTTGGCCTCAGTAGCCATTAGCTCAGTAGCCAATGTTGAAGAGCAGCCAATGTTCAGGAGAATGACAAAGATTCTATCTCCGAAAGGCACAGGACAAGTTTTGAGAAGCACACAGAACTTCAAACAAAGCTAGACAACACCAGGACAATGGGGATTATTTTCTGGAATTTTGGGAGAAATCATGCAGCTTTTCTTGTCATCGGCAGTGAAACATTTATCACAGGGTGTCAGCACTGTTTGCATCCACTCCCCTCCCAGTATCAGCTCCAGAGTGGGACCACATCCCCCTCCTCCCTCCCCTCCCATCTGGAAGGACTCATGCATTCCAATCTCACAGCAGAGCTCCTTAGAGGATCAGGAGCAGTAATGACCAGGCTTGTGTGCCTGCTTCCATGAAAATGATGTGGCCCCCTCAGGCACACAGAGACCTCCTCAGGCATACACACACACACCTACCCACCACAGGATAAGGTCTGACTCAAACCCCTTCCAGTCTTGCCCCAGCAATTATCTCTCACAATAACCCAATATGAGCCAAACCTGGGCGCTCCCACCTGCAATCTCAGCACTGTGAGAGGCTAAGGCAGGAAGATCACAAGTTTGAGCCCAGCCCAACCAACTTCATAGTTTACCAAGACTTGGTCTCAAAATGAAAAATTTTAAAAAGGCTGGGATGTAGTTCAGGGCAAAATTGAATTGCACACACGTGCGCACACACACATACACAAAGCCCGGTGTCTCATCCTGTTATGGCCTGTCTCTAGAGGCCCTCCAAAGCCTCATGGAGTTATAAGTGGGGAGTTTCCAAGGTGGCTGGATTAGGGTGTGTGAATGTGGATTAAGGTTGTTATACTAGGATTAAGGGTGTGGATAGTAGAAGCCCCACCCTGGGTATGGGTGGCATCAATCAACAGGCTTGTAGCCTGGATGCAATACAAAGGGATGGAAAGAAGGCAGGCTTGCTGCTTGCTGCTTCCCACCTCCTGCCCGCCATGCCGCGAACTGCATCTCCTCTGTGATGCCCCTCTGCCATGCTGCCCTGTCTTGGAGCCAGCTTACTATGGACTGAAACCTCTCTAAACTGTGAGCTAACTAAACCTTTCCTCCCTTAACTTGTGGATGGATGTTGGGTATTTTGTCTCAGCAATGAGGAAAGACAGGGCCCAACCCCTGACTCCTACCCCAGACATGGCATTTGCCAAGCACAGCAGTGAACACCACAACAGACCATAATGAAGTTAAAGTCAACTGTGGCTCTAGGACAGGTGAGGAAGTAGAGGAAGACCCATGCCCCTTGCCCCGGTCCATTTACCCAAAGGTGTTTACTGAAACAGGCAAAAAATGGACACAACCCAGGAGCCCAGTGAGAGATAAACCCTAAAGAGAATGGAGCAGACCCGTATGGTGGGGCTGTTCAGTGTCAGCGGGGCAGGGAATTCTGACCCACTCCAACATGGGCACTGCTAAGGAAAATAACCCAGTCACGGAAGGACGAGGGCCGTGTAACCCCTCCAACAGCCAGTGACTAGACAAGTCAAACTCATGGGACAAAGTAGAATAGAGGTTTCTGCAGGGGCTGGGGGCAAGGGGAGATAGGGAGTCACCGCTTAGCAGACACAGAGTTCCTGTTTCTTTTGCAAAATGAAAAGAGTTCTGTGAATGGACAGTAGGGATGACTACACCTCAGGTGGGCCAGGGGCAGAGGGACAGCCAAAGCCTTCCTCTTCGTGCTGCCCGTGTGAAGGCCCACTTGGTTCAGGCTGCGGTGCCAGAAGGTAACAACAAAAAACTTGGTGCCCTTCTCCAGATACCTTCCCAGATGATGCATCTGCCCTCCTGATTTACAACTTCGGGGCCACGGCGGACCCAGGGGAGGAGGATTCAGGGTCTGTCTCTCTCTCTTCTTGCCCATTGCCAGTGGGGATTCTGCTCTTCTGGAGAGAAGCAGAAGGAGAGAGCTGATTTCTGGGTAGCAGATGTAAGCACATTCCCAAGACCATACCAGCTCCTGTCAGCAGTATCCCACCACCTAGCAGTCCCCTGTCCATCCCAGCAGCCCACAGAGCTGCAAAGGATGCCATCAGCATGGCACTGGAGAGACTAGGGAAACTGAGGCTTAGGTGAGCTCACACAGGCAAAGAGCCAGGTGTCCTGAGGTGGGACTCACAGCCCAGTATGCCGGGCATACTCCTGTGGTCTTGGCAAAACTGGTCCCCCTCTCTTCATCTTGGCCTTGGGCCAAGAGGGATGTATCTGTGACCTGCTGTGCATGTGGCCTTGAACAGGAGTTGAGGGGTACCTACCTATGTCTAAGCATGAAGCAGGACACTCAGGGTGGACACTAAGTCCTCCAAGGAGCAGAGCCAGTGCTGGGCTATCCTCCTTCCCCATTTCTTTCTTCAGAAGGGGCTCTTACTCCTCTGATCTCTCCCCAGGCTGCTCTAACAGGAGCTGCACTTGCCAGGCTTATGCTGGAGGCAGGCTGGTCAGCTGGGCTCTGTCTTCTGCTGAATTTACTTCATACTCAGCATGAGCCAATGACAGGCTAAAATGTCAGAGATCAAGGCAATGTAGGCTCAAACCCCAATTCTACCACTTCCCCTGTGTGATTCAATCTACCTCTTCATGCCTTGCTTTACACATCTGATGACACCTCTCTCCCCTCCCGACTGAAAGCCCTGGAAGGACAGATTGCCAGCAACACCTCTGTGAAATACTCCCAGACAGCAAGACATCACAACCCAGTGTGGAGGGTAAAGCTTCCTGCACCCAGCTAGGAGTCTGGGCTTTCCTACAAATGCCAGCCCTGGGATGCTTGCCACACAGCATGGCCCTGAGGTCTCCTCTCCCTGTGCGTCCTGCCAAAGCTGACGCAAATGCAAGTTCAGGGTCAGGTACTAACACCTGGAGGAGGCAAGAGAGGTGGAGGAAGCGGAAACAAAGCAATCAGCCTGCCCACCTTTGTTTGGGAGGACCTGCAAGGCCCCGCTGCCGCACCACGATTCGCCTGGAGCAGAGGACCCCACCTTCTCTTCCTCTTGGGACCCACTCCTCCCCCTGCTAATGTGACCATGACACAGTCCTGGGCACACAGTGGCCACATAGGAGAGTATGCTGGTTGGCTTTGAACATATCCATTGTCACTTTCAAAAGTACCACAAGAGGCGAGGCAGACATCGAGACTCAGAGAAAAGAACCACGGAAGCAGCCCTCTCATATCCTGCAGTCCGTTGCATTCCTGGGGGAAAGGAGGGGCAGGTCCTCCTGGCCAGTTTAGCCTCTTCAGGACCTTGCTCAGGGAGGCCTGCCAGGGTATCTCTTTAGAAGTCCAGAGCTAGAAGGCAAATGCTTCTGCTGCAGGCAGAATCTTGTGCGATGGCATTTCAGGCACTGGTTGTTCAAGCTGTGTGCCTCCTCCTTCTGAATCTCAGTGAGAAATCTTATATCTGCCACTGTCACCTACAGGTCTGGATGAGATTACACACAAACCCCCACCTCCAAGAGTTGACCCTGCTTGAATGAGCCAAGTGCTGCCTCTTGGAGAAGAGAGGATGGGGAAGATGCCAGAACACGGGGAGCCATGAGGGCTGACTGAGGTCTCGGTCTTCTACATTCTTCATCCCCCTCCAATCCTTCACAAGTGAGACCCAGAGAAGGAGTGTGGCCTGCTCAAGAAAACCTGCAAATGGGTGTGGTGTCCCTGCTCTGAGCTGTTTGTTAAACATCAGAAAACTCCCTTTGTCCCTAGCTTGCTAACCAGGCTTGTGATGTATTTCATCAGGAAATAAAGGACAATGAGGTTCACTCGGCATATAATGGAGACACGGTCTGGACACACAGCCCACCTGGACTCCTGTACAAACAGCAGTGACAGTTCCTAAGCCAGGCAAGGTTGGTTTGGGTTAAATGGACAAAGCCTGACCCTCCTTTCCAGTGTGAGGGCTTATAAGTTTTTGGCGTGCTCTGTTTGTAAGGTCCCAGGGACAGTGACACTCTGCTCTATCCTGTCCCAACCTCTGAACAGGAGACCCAGAGGGTCTGGGACACAGAAAGCAGAGCCTCCTAGTGCTCCCAGCATGGATAGCAGTCCTGGCTCTCCCTGGCTGCCCTCGCTCCAGGAGGCCCCGAGTGGGGCGGGCAGCCCAGCTAACGCGACCCCCACTTCTCCCATCCTTCCTTGAAAGCTGGACTCTTTCGATATAACCAGACACTGATTCAGACTGTGGTTCACCAGGGAACAAGGACAACAGACAGCCACAGAGGCCGAGGCACCCACACTAGCCAGGTTCTAGAGAGAAAATGTGACCCTCTTTACTAAAAATTACTTGCTCCCCCACCCCTTTCAGGTCCTTTTGGGACAAATATGAGCACCAAGGGACCCCAACAGCCCCAGGGGTAATAAGCCCTCCCAGGGTCTCTTCCAGTCTGTGAAGGACTTATCCCCACCCCCAGACTGGCAGTTTCTGGTGGCTGAAATGTGACCTGCTCACCTTTGCATCCCCAGTACCTACTGCTCAGCATTCAGAACCTACTTAAAAAGCATTTCATCCTTCAGTGAACAAATAAATGAATTAATGATTCAACAAACAAATAAGTGTACTTATGAATGGACAAATACGTCGTGGGGTACCCCAGTGATGGGGAAAGGCCTCGCTTAGAGGGAGGTGGTCAGAGGAGGGATTTGCTCGTGGTGAAGGCTCCAGCATAGGTCAAGGCTGCCTCCAGCTGAAACACTGTGCTTGGTGCCACACATCTGCAGCCTCGGGGCCACCTGCCTGTGACCAGAGACCCAACTGCTAAGTATTTTCACCTGAGGATATAATTGTGCAGATGTTAGAACCATCAGGACACAAACACTGCAAAAATGTTCATTCCCATGCTGCTCATCAGAGTGAAAAAAAAAATGGAAACAAGTCCTAGTTCAGTGAGGGGAAGTTTTTAGACACACAGAGTTTTCTTCCTTTGCTTCTTTATAGTGCTACTACCTTTTCAAAGGTATAAGCCATCCAGAAACCTACAAAATCCTAAGATCTTAGGAGCCCTAGATCCCTGCTCAGGGAACAGATGAGACCTTTGGAAGTTACTCTTGGGCCATGGTCACATTTGGGAAGGGACAGGAGAGGAGAGGGCTTGTGTCAAGTTTGGAAACATAGCACAACTCTTACTGTAAGACTAGAACCTGCAAATAACAGCCTGTGGGCCAAACCTAGCCTGTGGCATGTTTCTGTAAGTAAAGTTTTATTGGAACACCATCATGCCATTTCATTTACAGCAGAAGTGAATGTTTGCTACAGATTACATGGGCTTAAAATCTGAAATACTTATTATCTGTCTCTTTGGTGGAAAATGTTGCTGACCCCTGCGTGGACTATTCAGTAACAAAAACCATCTGTGACATGCATTTCAATAAGGACTTATGGAGAAGTCGGTACAGAATGATCCTTCTTTAGCTAAACACATGTTGAGATCATAAAAAGGACTGGCAAGGTATAAATGTAAATGTTCACAGTGTTATCTCTAAGTGGTAGTGAGCATGAGTAGCTGAACATTATTTTTATCTCCTATTTATTCGAGGTCGACAAGAATTACTTTATAATGAAGGGGAAATAAGGTCATTATGCACCAACAACAGCCACTAAGTCAATAAAGGACCTCTTGGAGAAGATCTGCTGAAAAAGTTTTGAGGGTTACTAGCAAGGACACCTCTAAAGGCTCAGATCCAGCTGGGAATGGACACAAACCCTGCCAAGGTTTCTCCAACTGAGATTACGATGTCACACAGCAACTTTGCACAGGGATCACTTCAGTTTGTTCCTAAACAACAAAGGGAATAGAGTGAAACAAAATAAAATACCTACTCTAGCATAATCAGAACATAGAGGGCCATATGTGTGTGCCTTGGTCTTCAGGCAAACAACCACTGCCCACTTTTTTGTGTTGAACTCAACATAAGAACATTGGAAATGTTCCAAAATGCCTCTCAAGATAATTGGAGCCAACAGAGGGTCTCCAAAAACGACTGACAACAAGCCTGGGGGTAAAAGTACCTGGACATTACTCTAATGAAGAAAACACCTGAGGTGATGGTGAGATCTGTCCTGAATGGAATGGCTTTGGAACTAAGGTTCAATAAAAGTAGTGTCAGCCAAAATTCCAGTCCCACAAGATGGCCCTGCAAGGAAAAGAAGGAATTCCTCTGTGGAATGTCCTAGACCTGAGGTACTCTATAAGCACAGAAAGGCTTTCCAGAGGTACACTCTGCCTTACCCAGAAAGCCAAAAAGTGACCCCATGCTTTGAAAGCAAGCAACAAGGAATCCAAGCCAAGCCCACCCACGGCCCGCTTCCTCATGCCCACGTCTGAGTCAGCATCCAGGCTGGGCACCGTAGGAGGAGGGCTGGTCCCCCATTTGGTGTGGTGGGCAGCCCAGCCAAGGATCAGCTTGTGCTGTGCCTCTCACTTCTCCCAGACACATGCCACATGTCACACAAAAAGCCCAAAGCACACAGCAACAAAGAGATAGGTCCCACAAGAAACAAAGTGCTGGACAACTTTCTCTTTGTAGGAGATAAAGAAAAAAACAGGAGGTAAATGAATTCTGTCTGGCCACCTTCCCAGGCCTGTAGCACAGCTCCCTTCTGCCTCTACTGACCATCAGGTAGTTGTAGAGGGTGTTCTTGCAACCACTAAGTCAATAAAGGACCTCTTGGAGAAGACCTGCTGAAAAGGTTTTGAGGGGTACTAGCAAGGACACTTCTAAAGGCTCGGACTCTGCAGTCCTTTCTGAAGATTTGGATCAGGGAAAAGGTGGTGGCAAATCTCTATGCTTAGCTCAGCCTTGTTTGTCACAAGGTGGAATCTTAGTTCCACGGAGTTCTAGATCCTCTCTCCCCATACATCTAGAAGCAAAGCTTTTGTTTCTTACAGGACACTGATCAGCCCTGTTATCCATGGATTGGGTCTGTACCCAGAAGAGTGGAGGCCAACTCCAGTTCCTCAGAACTGCAGCATACAAGGGCGCAGGTGAAGACAGGAAGCAAAATGCCAGACAGAATAACTGGATGGAGAGACTGTCCCAGGAACCTGAGTGCTCTTCTGAAAAAGAAGACCTAAGCCAGATTTGGGTCTAGAATGAACCGGAGAGGCCTGGCAGAAAGAAAGCCCACATTTGAACTCCATGGCTCCCAGAGGACACCCACCCTACTCAGGTGCCTCGATGCTCAGGCTCTGCCCAAGAAACAAATCCCAAAGCTCTGCCACGCCTTGCTTCCCTAAGTTTCTCAGGGGAGAGTCCATGGCTTTTGGAGAAGAGCTTTCCAGATGGTGCCTGCCAGTGGCAGTGCCAAGCTCCACAGCTTAAGTAAATGTTGCCATTGTCCTGTCCTGCCAGGAAAAGGCACGTAGCACTCACGGCTTCCCCCCGATGCAATGACACTCCCTTCCTGAAGAGACCAGAGAGATCCCGCCACACTGCCAACTGCCCACCTGCTCTCCACCCTGCACCCCTCTTGGAGGGTCCCTGAATGTTCAAGCTGCACTGAACCCTCTCCTCTCTCTTGGAGGTGCCAAGCCACTCAACAAGGGTGCAGGGATGCCTGTCAGATGCCAGCAGAGGAAAAGAAGGCAAAGAGATGTGAAGAGCCCAGAAGGACAGCACACAGGCCCCAGGGTTCCAGATGGCAAAGGTCCAGTGCAGTCATCATGAATTTGGGAAGTCTGCACAAATCCAATCTCCTCATCTCTGCAGGTGTTTCTCCAGCCCACCATCAACGCTCCAACCCAGCTCTACAGTTAAAGGAGTTAACTGCTCACTCCTTGGCTTCCCAGGCTCAGAATGCTCCCACTGGTCCCTGCATGGTGCTTTTCCAACAGAGTCGCTCTGCACTCCATCTCCAGACCCTCACATATCCCAGGTGGCTCCCTCTGGGTCCAGCAGGGTCTTGGGGGTCTGTAAAACAAGGGGCTTGTTGACACTTGAGAGATCAGCAAACCTGTGGCGAGGAGGAAGAGGAGCAAGTGGGCTGAGATGGGAAGCAAGGCAGTCTTTCTTGCCTTCCCTTCCCAGAAGCATACTTATGAGCAGGGCATGAAGCTTCAGGCCAAAGAAAAGACTCAAAGGTTCAGCAGCCCCGTGCGGGAGGGCCTTGGGTGGGCAGGAGGATCCCAAGTGGTCCTACAAACAGAGGGTGCCCACAACACTGGCAGTACAAACTCAGCACGGTGAGCAGAATTTCCCACAAACCTGAGGGAACGGTTAGCAAGTGGGTGAAAGGCAGCCCTTGCAAGCTCATGATACCTGCTTCCGGCCATCCCACCAAGCACAGGACACGGGAGGCTGGGTGCAATGCAAATAGCTCATTCCAGCCCCAGCACACCCAGGACAGTGGCCAGGACGTGAGCTGGAACCTCCAGTTCAAGTTAATGGGAAGCACTCAGTAATGCTTCATGCTCTGTTTTGAAAATTGACTGCTTAATTCTTCACCTCATTGGAACCTGTCCTTAGCTAATCTGTATCTCCCTTATTGCCATTAAATTGAGATTTAAATGAACATTCCTTGCACTAACATGAAGAGACAAAGAAAGCTTTGGGGAGCACTTTGGGCTTCTTGGAGCTCCATGGGTAGCATTTCTTGAAAGACTTGAGTGAAGGAAGAGGAATCCTGGCCACACAGCACCCATTCTGCAGATTTACAAACTGAGCCCAGCAGGCAAACACTGGGAGGGCTTGAGCAGTCCTAAGCTAATCCTCTGCACCTGCTATCTACTGGAAGAGAGACTTTCTGGGATTTTACATGACACCTGCAGTGTGAAGGTTTTTGGAGGTGATATAATTTCACTTTTTCTGAGACACTAAGTGCCAGTGGCATGGAGCCCCAAGGAAGTGAGGGTTATAGCCCTGCTAAAAGGTAAAAGAAACATCAAAAGTTCTTGAGTATCACGGAGTGTTGCCAAATAATTGCTTCTAAATACAAGACAGTAAAAGTTAACTGAGTGAATGGGAAGTTTATAAATAAAAAAAGGAGAGAGGTTGTTAAAAGCATCAGGGTCCCTGCAAAGAAGACGTGGGGGTAACCCCCTGAAGTACCCAGCATGGACAGCTACTTTTGTCCCCATGTCAGCAGACTGCCTGGAGGAACAGACCACCCCACAGCCCAGTGGCAGGGAGAGGGCTCAAGGGAATCACTTAGGTTCATGCCCCCTCCAGCGTTTCCCAGGAGTCCTGACCGGCAGATCCACCCAGAAGGTCGGCCACCTCAGCCCTCAGCTTGGAGGAGGGGCCCTGGCCAGCGTCTGCCTGTGCACAGCTTCGGCACACACACGCCGAGCCTCTGTAAATCTCCACAAACACGGCGGCCGCCTGCACACGCTCCCACGGCGGGGACGGAAGGGCTGCATATGGCACACGGTTTTAACAGCTGAGCTTTAAAAAAAGTGCAGCTTTTCATCTCACTGAACCAGCTCTCAAATTAGGAGCTGGGGGGAAGACGGGCTTGCGGGGGGTGGCGAGGGGCAGAAAGGAAAGGAAGCCAGGATGGGAAGAGGTAGGCTTCAACATTAAATTTGATTTTACAAGAAATTTCAGACTTGTATCGGCTCCAAAGCTCCCTCTGGAAATGAAAATAATGCTCTCAGCTGGTCATCCCCACGTTTGCTAATGTATAGTATCTAAAAAATAACTTGTATCATTTCCTTTTTTCTGGGACAAAAATGAAAACACATCCAGGACTGAGTCCCTCACATGCTTTAGACTAGGTTAAAATTTTTAAAGTAAACTTATCAATGGGATTATTGTTTTCCAGAGTTCCGCTCTGCAAAGAGATTATCGGCCACCTTGCCCAGTGGGTATTGCCCGGTCCTTCTAATTCCCTTCCTGGAGGTGGAAGGAGGCGGGGAAGGAACTAGAAGAAGGAGCCTGACACCCACACTTTTCCCCGAATTGCCTGAAAACTTTTACTTTCTGTTCCCTCTGCTGATAATGACTGTCTCCGGCTCTGCAGCCAGCTCCCCTCTCCCCTCCCAGCCCCCTGTTGCTGCAGCCATCCCTGAGCTCCAGTATAAAGTTTGGCTTTTGCAGCAGGAAGCAGCTGGGCCAAGCAACCAGCGAATGATAATGACCTCAGAAATCTGCTGTTCGCTCGGCAACAATAGGGTGCTCAGTCTACTGGAAAATTGTGTTCATCAGCTAACTCTGCTCAGTTACTAATTGACATTGCCAAATATTTTAAGAACAATTGGAATGCACAAGCAAAAAAAAAAAAAATGGAGATCTTAATCCTCAGACTTTAAATTTTTTCTTTTTCTTTTTTCTTTTTTATTTCTTTTGGGTGCCTGGATTTGTTGGTGTGGAGCAGGCAGTGGTTATCATGAATGGGGGTGGGGAGGAAGAGCCACAGGAGAAAAAAAGGTGGAAAAGAAAGAAAATCTATCATATCACTATACACCCGATGTAAATGCAAGGAGCCCTGGATAAAGGCCTTTGAGGCTGTGGTCAATGGGCATACGTAGGATGGAGACCCAGCATTTCAGGAATGCGGCTCAGGCAACAAAAGAAGACCCTGCAGGGCTTTTAGACCAGCTGATCAAATAATCCTTGTCCATCTCAAAATATTATAGCACAAGAAGTAGAGGTTAACGATATTTTCATCTTTGCATCTCTCCCCGGCTTTCCATTGATCAAGCAACTTAGTTGACTTTATTTAATGAACAGAGGGTCAATGCATTCAATTACCCCCTTCCCGCCATCAACACTTCAATTATCCCCACTCCAAAATTATGGGGAATTCGGAAGGTAACTGCCCTGTTGGATATAATGAACAGTATCGTTTCTTAGTACATTAAGTTTTAATTATTCTAAGTGCGATTTCCAAAGCAAAATCTGAAGAAACAGAACTTTGGTCGTTTTCTGACTCAGAGCAAAGCCAGGATCCAAGAGCAGTCTTAGAGGAGGTTTTAGGGGAAGATGCAAAGATTAAAGCCACCAGAGCGCTTGCACGCAAGCCAGAAATGAGAAGGCATCAAAACAGCCGCCCCGCTCTCTAAATGTCATAAAAGAGTAAAATTTATAAGCTGCTGCTTTCCAAACAGTTTCCCTTTGCATCGTACATGGAGGCAGAAACGACATCTACCATGGTGTGAAATTATTGGTGAGTCAAATCAACAACAACAACAATAAAAATAAAACAAAGGGGAAAGATGGGGAAGTGATCTGTCTGACTAGTTTTGTCCATTTTCTGCTAGAAAATATGACCTCTCAATTTGTCAAAGGTCCTAGTTTTCGCAGTTGATCTTAAGCTTGGTTCTCAGCAGTTTGGAGAGCCAAAGAACAAACACATTTTCTGGTTCACTGGAATCATTTTCACATGTTCACTGATTCAAACATTCTTTTGCTCACATAACAAACAGCTGCATCCCACATTAGCCTAGCCAGTGACAGTCACCCATCTCGGCAATAACTGTTTGATTGCAAACTTGACCCCTTCTTCGTCTCGGTCTGAGCAAGACATTTTTAAACAGCCACTCCGTTCCCAATCCTCCTTTGCAAAGAATTACATCAGATAACAAAGGACGTCTCTGCCACTCATTGTAAGCCTTCTTCTAGAGATCTGTTCCAAGAGGCTCTGGTAAAAAGGTTTTTATGATGAATTCAGAACTACTATCATGTTAAGAGCAGCGATTTATAAAGAAGAATTCATTGGTTAAGATCTGAAAAAATAGTTTCTCAGGCCCTACTGACCCAGTTTTCAACAAAAAAAGAATCAAGTGATGCAAATTAAGTTTTGTGACATTGTTATGCAGTCTGAGAAATTTGTAAAACCGTGTTTTGCAGTTATTTCTTAATGGAAGCCTTAATAAGTACTTCTTTCTTTACTTAAGGGCTTAAAATTTTTTTCTTTCCCCTTCACCTTGCAGGTTTCTCTCTAACAGGTAATAATAAAATACCTATTGTGTCAAGATTTTTATTTAAATGCTTATTTTAATAACACTTTGTACAAGTAATACTTGTTAAAAAAAATAAGAGGGGAAACTAACCAGATTTGGTTGAGAGTCCTAAATCCCAAGAAAACCTGAATGCCCCAGACATGCAGCTGATTTGGGCTGCATATTGGTATGCCATCAATTTTCCAACTTAGTCAGAAAATTATGAAAGGGTCTAATTTGAATATGAAGAAAACAAAGAAGTCAACCAGAAATGAAAGAATCAGTATTCACAATTGTAAAATCCTTCAACGAAGGGAAATAAAAGTAAGAAGATAACCACAACTCAAGTATAATTCTCTTTTGAGTCATGAGCACGGTTGGTTCTTTTAAGCAAAATGGGTTTTTTTCAACAGGGTATTTAGAGATAGGAAAGCAACAGAGACAGGAATAGCACGAGGCTATCACTTGGCCAGAAGGTGAGAAAAACATGGCAAACGCGTCATTAATGAAGCCGAGCATTTGGTGGCAGAATATTCTGCAGAGACCTTCCCTTTTTAGCAGGTTGGGAAGAGGAGTGGAAATCTGTAGATATGAACCCCATGTCACTCCAAAAACTTAGGGGAGGCAGTTTGCTCTCTAAAAGGTGTCCAATCCAAGAACAGTTGAAATTACTCCCCAGAAGAGGCCCCATCTTACAAGGCTGGAAGGGATCTCTCCTGATGGGCAGCAGGAGGATGCCTGGCACTTGCTCCCTCTGCAGTGTGGGGATCCATCTTTCCAGTACCCCCACTGTCAGGCAGCGCAATGTGTAAGCTTTTCCTTTGTATCAGAAGATGCTCCCTGTGGCTGGACCTCATCTTTCCTCAGTGGTGCTCGTGTTCCTGGTTAGACTCTTCCAAAGTGTCTCACCAGTAATAAATCACAAGCAAGTCTGGGACTTCAAGAGTAGACAGTGTGTTTCATGGGTATTTAAGCAGCAGCATTAAGTGCTATCGGAATCTCTGGAATGTGCAGCTCAGATTTATGTGTCTTAACAATTCTTTACTGGTTTGTAATAAGCCCGGCAGACCCACACTTTATTTTAATACTAATTTTGTCCTAGGAGAAGGGTAGGCTGAAGCATGACAATAACACAACAAAACCAAACTGGCATCTACTTAATAACTGTGGCAGTAAATTGCCTCTAAGACTGAAATATTTATCAAAACTAAAAAGGAAGGAAAAAAGAAGAGAAAACTTTTAAAAAATGACCCTCAACAGTACGCTGCCACATCTTTAACAGTGGGCAATGGAGTGCCTCGAGGTGCCTCAAACTGTCTTTCATTTTCCAGACTTAATGGCTGATTGCAGAAATCAATGTTGCCATTAGTAACAGGGTATTTGTTATGGCATGATTTCCTCTGTTGTTAGGCGGCAGAATGATTACAGTATTAGCGAGGTGCTTTCTTTATAAAGGGCTAGAGATATAACTTTCAATTTACTATCCATTAGTAAGGGACTTTGGAAATATGGATGAAGGCAACCTCTTACCTGCTGTTAGGTAGTGATTTTAATTCAGCCTTCTTAGGCTAGTTTTTTTTTTTTTTTTTCTCCCCAAACAGGGCCAGGATGCTTTATCGTTTCACAGACATTTTGATGACAGATTTTCTGCCTTGCTATTTTAGACCCTAAAGCTGTATCGGCCGTGTAACACAGTACAATTTAAGACACGCAGGCACGCATCTGGGTTTCAAAGCTCTGTGCCTGGCTAAGCCATCAGAGAAAAGTGGTGTCACAGGTGAGCCAGGTGGGAATTCTGGAAGGGGACAGGAGATGGGTTTGGTCTGGAGAAAGACACGGGGAGAGAATTCCTAGATGAGAAAACTATGGGACTATGCACAGAGGGGAGGGAGAAGGCAAATGTCTAAGCCTCAGTCAGCAACTCTGCTGTGAAGATGAGGCGGTGGTAGGTAGGGTCAGGGTATACATGAGCTGAGCAATTGCAGGGCAAGGGCAAGCTGCGCCCCACTTAAAAACGTGCCATCTGGCCATCTCCACCATATGGGAAAGGGATCCTTCATCTTTCCTGGTAGCTGGTGTTCAGGAAAAGGCCAGAGAGTTGGCATGAAAGCTCTGTCCTTGCAGCAGAGCAGGCTGATGGGCAGAATGGCAGGGCTCAGGATCCCCCTAGCTCACACATGCCCAAGCAGCCCCACTGACCTCAGAACTGACATGAGACTGTGCAGAACCAGGCAGCCCCCAGGCAGAGCCCTGTGCCAGCTGCTTGTCCCCCATCTTCCCAGCCAACCTACCTGAGGAGGATGGCGAGGAAGGATGTGGGCTGTCCTCCTGGGCACTCCCGGTCTGGGAGAGGCCACCTCCAACCCCGCTCTCCTCAGTGACATTGGAGGAGCCCGGTGTGGTGGACCGGCTCACCGACTGGGACTCTTGGTCACTGCCAGAGCCGCGCCGCTCATCCAGGCCTGCATGCAGCCCATCCTCATCCCCCCGGCGGTCCCGCTTGTGGACACGGGAATGGACGACCACCTGGTGATAGGTGCGGAACACGCGGCCACAGTCAGGGCACTCAGTTGGCTTTTCTTTCATGTTCCCAGGACCCTGCAGACTATATTCGAGCGTCTGGTTCAGCCCATGTGACAAAAAATCCCGACTGCCTTCTAAAGGGTCGAGCTTATTTGGCAGGTCTCTCTGATTGCCCACTTTAGTGCTGTGAACCAAATCAGCAGGCATTTTCTGCTTAGAGCCATCTGCTCCCACTAACACGTACTCCCGCTTCTCCTTATCAAACATAACTCCGGCGTTTGCCAAAGCATCTTCGTGGTTGCGCTGGAGCTGATGTTCTTTAGATAAGAAGCCATGTTCCATGGCCATGCCCCTGGCCATCAGCTGCCAAGCCTGGTAGCTGTTCACGGGGTCCATCTCTGCAGCTTTGGCAGCTGCCTGCAACCGCTCAATGCAGCTGGATTTCAGCGGTGGCACAAGGTTGAGGCACCCCAGGAGTGAGTGCTTGTCACCCTCGGGGACACCATGCGCCATGCTGGAGATGGGTGACAGCAGCTTCCCCAGTACCTCCTTCTCCTTCATGGGCAGCTCCCCCTTGCCATAGAGCTGGCTGGGCTCACTCAGGCTGGCTTTGTCTGGGGCTATGAAGCCACTCTGCAGGCAGGAGAGATACCTGGAGTAGAGGTTGGCATGGGCCTCCTGGGACATGCCCCCCATGGGCACTGGCACCTCAGGCTCACTGGGGGACTTGTTCTTCACCGACAGCTTGTTGAGGTGGACCTTCATGTGGTTCTTGAGGAACCAGGGCTCTTTGAAGCGCCGACCACAGATCTGGCAGCAATGCTCGAAAGAGTCTTTGTGCTTCCGCATATGGCCCTTCAGGAACCAAGCCTGGCTGAACACCTGGCCGCAGACCTCACAGCGGAACTCGTTGGCCGACTGCTCCCCGCCACTGTTGGGGCCCTGGCCCTGTGCCGACTCAGCGGTGATGTGGGCCTTTTCCACGTGGCTGATGAGCTCCTCCTCCTGCGACGCGGCAAAGTCGCACAGCGTGCACTTGTAGGGCTTGTGCAAGATGCGAATGTGACGGTCCAGCTCCTCCCGCTTCTTGAATTTGCCTTTGCAGAAAGTGCAGCGGAAGCCGGCGGCCGGGGCCACAGCGTCCTCCTGCACGTTGGCAGGCTTGGGCGAGGGCACTGGGTTCGCCACGTCGGGCACGCTGTGGTTGGTGGGCAGGGCCAGGTTGCAGGTGGCCAGAGGGGCCTGCTGTACGTGCGGCGGGGGCTTCAAGTCGGGCCGCGGCTGCAGCAGGCTGCTCTTCATCTGCTTGTCCCGCAGGATGGCCCTCTCCTCCAGCTCGTGCAGCAGACGGTTCTCCTCACGCACCCGCCCGCGCCCTTTCCCCAGGTTGCCCAGCTTGTGGGTCCGCAGATGAATCTTGAGGTTGCCCTTCTGCGCCGCGCGGTGGTCGCAGTAAGGACACTTGAAGGGCTTCTCTCCGGTGTGGGTGCGCATGTGCAGAGACAGGATGCTGTTAAACCGGAAGCGCTTGCCGCAGAGAGGACACGGGTACTTGCGGTTTTTGCGCGCGTCGTCCTCAATGTCGCTCATCTGGGACATGATGCCCAGGTTCTGCCCGTTAAGGAATTGCTGCAGATCCACCCGCCCATTGAGGCTGGTGTCCACGTCGCGGCCTAGCTGGTTAGCCAGGAGCGCCATCTGACTGCCCATGGGCTGGCTGCTCATGGGCACGTGGGCCTTCTCATCCAGGGCCGCAGGGGCCTTCTCCTCCTGGGTGGGCCGCGGGTGCAGCTCCGGGAAGGCATGGCTGAGCTGCGAGGTGATCTGGTGCAGCTTCTGACTCATGGCATACTGGCCGTTAAGGACCGGGCTGCTCAGGTGGGGCTCAGCTTCCGGGGCCGCCGAGGACACTCCAAGGCACAGACTCGCTTCTTCCATCCCTAAAAATAAAGGCAGAATTCAGATCTGTGCCAGGTACCCATGGTGCGGTGAATCAACGGCATCAGCTGGTGGGGAATTTGCATTGCATGCCTTACCTACACATAATAATGCTAAGGAATTATAGTCAAAAACAATAATAAAAAAATGAATTATTAAATGCCAATTATGCAATATGGCATCGCTCCTCCAATTTGTTTTGGCGATAGATCGTCTTCCTTGTATTTTCTATTTACAGACTGCAATTATTCATTCACGTTTAAATTATTAATGTTTTACCACTTTCAACACCTAATAACAAATCAAGGGTCTACGTGTTAAACTTTTCCTTCTTTCCCCCTTTGTAGTACCTGTACCTGTTGGTTCAGTCCAAAGTTTGCCTTGGAACAGAATGGCTTTCACCGCAAGACCAAAGAGACTCACCCAAAACTTCTGTTTCCACTTGCTGTGTTCAATACACTCACCAGTCTGAGATGAAAGAAATCGTTTTATGATTTGGCCAAAAAAAAAAACAAAACCCAATGGCATGATATTTACTGGTACATAATAAAACAAGATAATGTTTTGGGAAAAAATAAAGGACAGGCTTTAGAACAATAAAAGGGATTTTGCTTTAGTCAACAAAAAGTGCAGTAATATCTCATTAAGCTGATTAGTATGCTGCTTAGAAACAGTACTAGGTGCTGTAACACATGATTATAATCATAAAAATCCTTCAGTGTTTGCAAGGAAGCATTAACGAGGTATATTAAATTTTAAGGAGACTGCGAGTAGCGGCTTTGCAAACCTCAGAGATTAAGATTTAACCCTTATGTTACGAAACACTGTTATTTTATTATTTGGTAACTGTGTCCATCAAAAGAAGCATAAATTATCCCCTGATGGAATCTTAGTGAAGACTGCTGGATCTTAGCTGAGACTCCCCAAATTTGGGTGGAGGCGAAGACATCATATAATGGGTCCTTCCTGCCCTTCAACAGGCAAGACAGCAAAGGAAGGGACTTTGACTGGGCTTAAAGGTCTTTTACAGAACTAGATAAAAACCAATTAAAATCCAAGGATGATGCCATAGGAAGTCTCAACCAAGTTTGAGTGTTTTTAATAACTTTCCCAATATGCAGTAATGAGTACAAATTGTACCTACAGTATGTGTTTTGCAGAAAATTAGAACTCAAAGCTGTTTGCTAAACACTAACACTCAAAGCTAGTCTGTGTAATTGTCTTTAATAGTCCTCTCTGCCCCTCTGCAGCCTGTGCAGAATGGCAAAGCCAGGCCATTTCAGGTGAGTTGAAGGGTACAAAATCCACCACATCACAGCCTTCAAGAGCTCAACTTCAAAAGGCACTAAACCACGTCTGGAGTCCTATTTCCGGATAATGGCTTCCAACTGAAGGAGTCAGAATTCACTTCCTGCCTTCAGAATGGCTTGTGCACATCTTTCCTCTTTGTATCCCAATGTTTAGGTAAATTGGCCAGCCAGGTGGTCCAGGACTTGTGTTTAAAACCAGTCAGAACCATGGGGCCAAGCAACTCCCCAGGAAGCCTGTGGGGACCGAGCTCAACTATGGATGAAGCACATTCAGTCTTGGCGGGATCTGCTGCTTGCTGGGCCTCCCGCCAGAGACACTGTGCATGGCATTGAGGGTCCCCAGTAGGAGAACTGACTTCCTTGGCAAGGAGAGGAGCCGTGAGTCCATCTTGCAAAGGAAGGAAAGAAAAAAGACATAGGTGGCCAGGCACGGTGGCACATGCTTGTAATCCCAGCAAACTGGGATGGTGAGACAGGAGAATTGTAAGTTCAAGCCCAGCCTGGGCAACTGTCTCAAAATAAAAAAATTTAAAAGGTCTAGGAACTTAATTCAGTGTGAAAGTTTTAGGTTCATTCCCTGGTACAGAAAAAGGAAGGAAAAGAGAAAGGAAAGGGGCAAGAGAGGGATAAAGGAAGAACGGAAGGGGAGGGAAGGGGGAGGGGAGAGGATAGAATGGGGGAAAGAGACGTTGATGTGTATTTCCAGAAGGAGAAGGTCTGCGGCCATTGTGCAGGGTTAACTGTGTCTGTGAATGACGATGTGGATGATTAAGCATACACACACGTACACCCAGGGGTAGGTACAGGGTCACCTGTGATAAACAAAGTCTTCCAATTTGCTATCTTTCCTTTTTGTTTTTCTGTGGCAGTCTATACCCAAATTGAAAAACAGGCCCATCTTGAAGATTGGTCAGAAAGGAGCTAATTTCACGTGGAGATTCTTGCATTCAGTTCACAAAGTTGCTGAATTCCCACTGAATATCAGTCCCTATCACAAAAGACATGGTCATCCAAGTCACTGTCTAGCCCAGGATTCCCAGCACTCATGTCTAGCAGGAAGGAGCAGGCTCAGAGTAGACAGGTTGCTCCAGGCAGGCACAAGCAGCCTCTAGGGTCCAGTTTGCATGTCTTTCTCCACCTTCAAGCCCCATCCAGCTGAGCTGGCTCCTCTCCTGAGCAAATAAAGATCATGACCCTGGAACCACTTGTGAGTGCTCAGAATTCCACCCAACAGCTCTGTGAAAGTTTGGGAAGACCAAAGCCAACACAGCTGGTCCATTTCCAAAAGCTGCCTCATCAGCCAGCTCAGAAACCATGAATCAAGGAAGACGGGTTCTATTCAGGTTGCTACTGGCAAGCTCAGGCCAATTCGGCAGGAGAGACAGGAGGCCAAATGTCCAGTGCAGACTAGACTGTAGACCAGGTTGGATAAAGGACTTCAGGCTGAAGATCATGGGCCCCTCCACCCCGACTCATGCTCTGCGAGCAATGGCTGCACTTGTCAGCTGAGGAACATGGAAGTTTTCAAGTTAGGTCTAAGTATGGAATTTTCTTATTTGTTGAAAAACCATGTTTTTTTCAGAGTTCAAAAGCCATTTTAAACCCCTTTATGCAGTTGGTCTTTGGATATCATTGCTGATCTTTCAGTAGAGAGGAGAGAAAGAATGTTCTAGAATGTGCTTCTTCAGCTTTCTGCTGAGTTGGCTTCTTGTCATGATACAGGTCTGACCTCACATCTTCGCTTCTCTTAAAGGCCTTCTGTGACCATCCTGTTAGAAGTTGACATTCCTCTTCTCTAACTCCTAACATTTTTCTTCATGGAAACCACCCTGGAGGTCATGTGTCATCATTCCAATTTATGGACAAGCTTCTTTTTCTTGGGGGCAGAGGTCAGGTACACCTTTGCAACAACAACAACAACAACAAAACCTCTCGGGCTTGCAGCAGAGCTGGTTTGTCTTAGGTTCAATATTTCCTGCATAGGTGAAGGAATGACTGAACAGACCCTAGAAGCACAGTCCATAAAAGAAGTCAACCCCAAAGGATAGTCAACTACATGTGGCTTAATTTCAGCTCTTGCACTAGTCCAGGAACACCTACAATCAGCTGTGTGCCTGAAGGGTCTTCAGCTACCACTCAGAAGCTGGAAGTCCATAAACTAAGAAAAGCCACCATCCCTGCCATCTGCCTTCTTCCAGGTACCCAGGGTGATCATCCCAGGCCTTGGTCACCTGTGATGCCATTGTTGCTAGAAATTAGGAGACAGAGGCAACTATACCCTTCAGAATTGACAGACCACCACACAGCAGACCCCAAGGTTTTTGAGGATGCTTTTAGGAATAAACAAGCCTGGAAGAAGCCTGAAAAGTGAGCCTTGGTGTGAGGCAGGACTGCAGCAGATGTTCCCCTAGCATCCTCTGAGATTCCATGAGCAGGTAGAGCTGAGGCTGCTGCTATGGGCAGTCATGACCAATGTCTGTTGCTCTTGACTCAGAGAAAAAAAGGGAGCAGAGTTCTTGGAAAGAGTGTGGGGTAATTGGTGTGCTGTCCCTGGGCCAAAGCAGCCAAGGCAGGAAGAGCTGGCCCCAGGCCCAGCCAAGGGCTCACAAAACCTGGGTCAGCCCCAATTTCTCTGCACTTCACCCATCCAGAATTTATTTACTATATCACTCAGACGTTTAGCATATATTTGCCAGGGACCTTTTATGTACCTGGCCTCAAGGGCTTGTGAGGCAATAGGCGGGTCACTATAGGGAAGCAAGGAAAAGGCCCCTGAGAAGCTGGATCCAAAGTTAGAGAGAAGAGAAACCAGTGTAGTTGCAGTATGCAGGACCTGTGTGTGTGTGTGTGTGTGTGTGTGTGTGTGTGTGTGTGTGTTGTACCATCCTGTATATCAAGTACAAGTACATCCATGTTGAGAGATGGACAGGGATTCCCTAACTGGTAGCTCTCCAAAAATTGATATAAATGCCTACTTTGGGAAACTAAGGGAGTATTTCTCCTATCATTAAAGATTTGAATCCACCTACTGCAGTAAGTGCTCAGGGGACTGGAAGAGGTGGGGCTGCCCACAAGAGCTGCACTGTTGAGATAGGAGGTGTGATTGCTCCTTTTCCCAGCCCTCCAGGAGCAAGCCTATGGTGAATGCCTTCAACGGCCAGCACACTGATGCCACAATGGAGCCTCACCATGGTGAATATCTGTGTTTCTCAGAGACCTTAGGCCACCACCCCCATTCTGCAGCCACATGTTGCCAAGCAGGACAGACATGCACATCCATACATACTGCTATGCCCCAGTGGCCACTTTCCAGGGCGCTCTTCAGCTCATGTGTTCAAACACCCTTCACTCTGCAGCCCTGACTCTGGACTTAGTGCCCCTGATCCAGAGCTGGGGGATCCACATCAAGAGGTCTGGGGCCAGCAGAAAGTGGGCCATGATCCTGGCTTTAAGATGATTAGGCAACAGATCTTCTGAGTAACCACTGCAAGAACTCACTGGACCTCTCACCAATGTAGGAAAACCCTAAACACAATAAAAAGCAAGAAAACAAACAACTAAACAATGAGAACAACTTGTCCCTGGCCTTAAACTCATAGTCCCAGCCCTAAGCATACAAGGAAGAAGATCAATAAACCCTGCTTGATTGATGGAAGGAACCAATGAATACACAATTTACCTAAATCTAGAAAAGCAACCAAATGTCCTCCCTAGGGTCAGTCAAAAGGCCACGGTAAAAACAGAAGCACCACAACATTCCATGCCAGTCCTAATCTATCTCAACTTCCTGGGTCATGGTGGGGCATTCCTGGTACCCAAAGAGAGGGTCAATATTGATGAGAAATCAGATTTTCTGTGAGTCTTGGCCACCCTAGCATTCCTTACCATGGTATGGAGATGGCTAGACTCTATCTCTGAACATAGATAGTGCTCAGGTGAAGATTTCTCAAGAGGTTTTCTTCCTGAATATGTAATTTCACATTTCATGAAGACAGTATCCTCAGCATAGAAACCTACTATTGGGTGTGCAGAGCATCGAAATACATTCTGTATCATTATTGCCAACACTGCAGGTACAGTGAGCCATTCAGCTGCCTTTGATGATGCTAATGGTTATTTTGATTTTGCATTACTGCCTTTGAGACTATTTCCTGTGATATCAATGACAAAAGTTTTCACTTAACTCTTCCAATAGAGAACCTAATTGTATCTTTCACTCAAAATGAAATTTAAAGCTATCAGGACACCAGAAATGCCAGCTGCTATGAGTCTAAATAAATTTTACACAAAAAAACACAGTTCCATTTTGCTAACACAGAAAAAAAGAAAAAGAAAAGTAATCTCATGAATAGTCCAAAAAATATAGATCTTGCCAGTAAGTTGCATGAAAGAATTTTATCCTTATACTATGAAGGGGAATAGTTGGGAAATAAAATGACTTTCAAAATAACCATTTCAACTGGATTTTTAAGAATCAAATATTGTTGTCTAGCCAAGCACAACTAAATATTCCATTTTTAACCAACACGGGTATGAGTATTGCTTCAGACAAAATGCAGGAATCCCACTCCTCCAAACTGTTGGGCCAGAATGGGACTAGGGTTTGCAGCAATGGATGGTTGAACACACTGTGGATTTTACTGAACAAAATAGTCTGGTAACACACACGCTCATAGTAGTAGGTAGACTCCCTTTCTCGAAGCTTAAGCAGCCTTACTGTCCTGCAACCCATCTTGCTTTCTTATACTCAGGGTAAGCAATAATTAAGACAACTCCACCTAGAATACAACAGCTTCTTATTGAATACTATTTTTCTAATTGTTGTAGCCCAAACTGTTTAACTAAGGTTGTTATAAGCATAGTACACTCCTGTGCTGAGATACAGAACACCAGACTACTGAACCTTTTCAGGGTCATTAAACAGCTGTAAACATTATTACAAAAATAAACCAGAGATTTCATGCTTACAT
This sequence comes from Dinomys branickii, assembly GCA_004027595.1. Lineage (NCBI taxonomy): Eukaryota > Metazoa > Chordata > Mammalia > Rodentia > Dinomyidae > Dinomys > Dinomys branickii. Next base: position 179,949 of record PVLD010000097.1, read on the forward strand.
TTTGGCCTAGAGCTTGCTATGCTGAGCAAGTACATTTTTTCATCCCTTACAATCAACACTGGTGACATTTGGGCATCCAAACAAATTACATCACAAACACTACTGAGGTGGGCTGGGTACTGAGTGGTTTATTTGCCAGATGATTAATAGATAAACAGGAGGGCAGCATGGGTGACCTGTTCTGTTTTGACTGATGTGTAGACAATGCTGTGAGACAGGGCCAGAAACAGTTAAATCCTTGCCAAATGCACTAATGGAAATACGATATTCAAATCAGACTGTTGAGTGTGGCATCTGTGTAAAAAGGAAAGTCAAGTTGGAGGATGGGGTCAAGGTTCCCTTTGTGTATGGAATGTTGGCCAAAGTCAAGGCCTGCGTTGCCACAAACAGTGAGCAGAACATGGTTGGGCTGGCTTGGCACATGGTGCCACGGAGCCAGAAGTGGCTTTCATATTGGTGGGTTGTTGAGACTTTTAGAAGTACAAGAGGAAAGAGTAACAAAAGTGTTCTCTCCTTGTAGAATTTGGATGATATAAAAATTCTCAAGAACAAAGATGTCTGTCTCTCCACCATGCTGCCTTTTGGAGTCTGGGTTGAACCACAAATGGTTCTCTAAGTCATCTTTTCAGAATAGAGGAGACTTTTGGTCTGGGCCCGAGTCACCATCTGCTCCTACCACATAAAGCTAGGCACATAGGTGCTTGCAATAGGATCAGAACCTCATCCCATGAGGTGGTTGCTAAAGCATGGGCTGCCAAGAAGATTAAGCTCTTCAGAAAAGATGACAACAATAACTACCACCATCACCACCATCTGTATCTTCAACATGTTCCTCATCTTCCATATCTTCTTCTTCCCATGGAAATATGTGCCAACAGTGTGCAGGGCATATCATGATCATTATCTCACTTTAGTCATGCATAGCTCTAAATGGTAGGTGCACCACTATTTCAATACTAAAAATGAGGAAATTGAGGTTCCAGAATGAAGGTACCACACCCAGGAAGGTTGGCTCCAGAGCCCAAGGTACACATGCTAGTGGTCTGGTCAGGCTCCTTTTGAAGTTCCCATGATGTTCACTCTTGTTGGGCTGGATGCTGGGAATTGGATTCTTATGTAGGTCGCTGTGCAGAAGATTTTTAATTTGATGTAATCCTATTTGTTGACTCTTGATATTATTTCCTTTGCTGTTGAGGTTCTGCTCAGGAAGTCTGTGCCTGTGCCTATGACTTCAAGAGTTTTCCCTATACTATTGCCCACCAGTTTCAACGTTTCTGTTTTTATATCTGGAGAGTTATTATTGACCACTTTTATACTTCTTGGTTACACCTACTGTTCTTTAGCCCTTTGCATTTCGATTAACGTGCTTTCTGGATCTAAAAAGCTATGTTAAATGTTGCTAAGTGCACGGAAGGAAGCATGCCATACCCACGGACAAGCTCAGAAGAGGCCAGAGAATGGAGGCCACACAAACACATGTGCCAGAAATGGAAACGTGCAGTGCATTGCAGAGAGAAAGCATCTGAAGTAGCTGATGTGAGCCATGTAGGCGTGGCAGGTATTGCACATTTAGAAATGTGGTAAGCCTGTTATTCTCTGGTTGTGTGACCAGAAGGCCAGGCAAAAGTTTATTTTTAGACACTTCTATTGACTTACTATCTGTAAGGGCTGATACATCAATCCTACATTTCCCTGTGCTAAGTTGGGGGGTCATTCCCCTGATGAGACTGGAGTAATGGACAGAAAATGCTACCTGAGGTCTCATTAATGTGAATCTAATTGCATGCTTTCCCACTGGTATCTGCATGACCTTGGGGATCCGTGAAAGCCTTGGTTTCTGTATCTCTAAAATGGACTGATATTACTGTTCTGCTCTCAGCACAGGATTTTGAGTGGGACAACTGGACTGTGGGGAAGAACATATAGCATTTAAATTATCAAAGGCTGTTGCTGGATAGTAATTTAACTCAGATGCTGGCCACAATATTTACCATAGCTTTTTAGACCCAGAAAGCACATTAATCTTGTAGTAAATGCAAAGAGGTAAGACAGTACGCATAGCCAAGAAGCATAAAAGTGTTTAATAAAAACTCTCTAGGAAAACACACCTTAAGTTCATCTGGAACCAGAAGAGATCCAGAATAGCAAAAGCAATTCTGGGCCACAAGGTCAAGTCAGGTGGAATCACAATCCCCTGACCTGAAATTATACTACAAAGCTACTGTAATAAAATCAACCTGGTACTGGCTCAAAAACAGACCTGAGGATCAATGGAACAGACTGGAAGATAGAGCCACAACCACAAATATACTCAGCCACCTAATATTTGACAAAGGGGCCAAACAAGCTCACTGGAAGAAAGATAGCCTCTTCAATAAATGGTGCTGGAAAAATTGGCTTGCCACTTGCCAAAGACTGAAAATAGACCCAAGTCTATCACCATGCACCAAACTCAAGTCAAAATGGATCACAGATCTCAATATTAAAACAGAAACACTGAATCTACTGGAAAAGAAGGTAGGTAAAAATCTTGAAGACATAGGAATAGGCAGAGAGTTCATGAACAAAAATCAAACTGCAAGGGAAACACTTCAAAGAATCAATAACTGGGACCTCATCTTACTGAAAAGTTTTTGCACATCTAAAGAAATCACCAGCAAAGTAAAAAGAAAACCTACAGATTGGGAAAAAAATCCTAATTGGCTGTCCCTCGGACAAAGGCCTTCTATCTAGAAGATACAAACAATTAAAAAACATGAACCTGTCCAAATTCAAAGACCCAATCCAGAAATGGGCATCTGAGATGAATACACACTTCTCAGATAAAGAAATACAAATGGCAAATAAATATATGAGAAAATGTTCTACAACTTTAGTCATTCGAGAAATGCAAATAAAAACAACATTGAGATTTCATCTCACCCCAGTAAGATTGGCCAGCATCAAGAAATCATCCAATAACAAATGCCGGCGAGGCTGCGGAAATAGGAACTCTGCTGCACTGCTGGTGGGAATGCAGACTGGTGAAAGCACTGTGGAGATCAGTTTGGAGATTCCTCAGCAAACTAGGTCTGGAGGTCCCACTCAACCCAGCTATCCCCCTTCTGGGGATTTTCTCAGAAGATCTGAAAACAGCATATCACTGTGATATATGTGCACCCATGTTTATAGCAGCACAATTTGTAATAGCTAAATCATGGAAACAACCCAAATGTCCATCCACAGAGGACTGGATTAAAAAACTGTGGCATTTTTACACAATGGAATACTATTCAGCTATAAAGAAAGACAATCTAGGGGCTTTTATAGGCAAATGGTCATAATTAGAGACCACAGTCGTAAGTGAGGTAAGCCAGATGTGCATGTGCAAACAGCATATAGTATCATTAGTGTAGGAATCTGGAGGTGAGAATATAGATCGGGAGGTATGAAGGGAGACTGCTCAAGGGTAGAGAGCAATCGGGATGAAGGGAAGGAGAGGAGGAAGAGGAGGATAGCTGAGTAGGTATGTATGTATATGCGGGATGGCTGACATGGTTGCACTGTTGTCTCATGTCATATTGATGTGCGAAACAATCGGTGATTAGTTGTTTGGTGAACCTTGTAAGTCTATTTGTATTATCCTGAGTATACACTTTGAAGCTACCAACGTGTAATACAACAACTATTGTCAATCCCCTGCCACCTGTAGTTTGATTTTTGTACTGTTCTTGTGCCACTGTGTGTGTGTTTGTTAGTGTTTTTGTTCTTTTACTTTTAAAATAAAAAAAAACTCTCTAGGTATAAAAACAGAAATATTGAAACTGGTGGAAGATGGTATAGGAAAAACTACTGAAGTCATAGGTACAGGCACAGACATTCTGAGCAGAATCTCAATAGCACAGTAAATAATACCAAGAGTCAACAAATGGGATTATATCAAATTAAAAATCTTCTGCCCAGCAAAGGAGGTGCTCAACAGAGAAAAGAGACAACATGCAGAATGGGAGAAAAGTTTTGCCAGCTATTCTTCTGATAGAGGACTAATCTCTAGAATATATAAAGAACTCAAAACATTATCCCCCAAAAATAACTCAACCAACAAACATAAACTGAATAGACCCTTTTCAAGAGAAGTACAAGAAGCCAATAAGTAAAAGATGCTCAATATCTTTAGCCATCAAAGAAACCCACATCAGAGCAACTCTCATGATTCCATATTACCCCAGTCAGAATGGCTATCATCAAGAACACAAAAAGCAATAAATACTGGTGAGGATATGAGGAAAAGGAATTCCACTTCACTGTTCATGAGAACATAAACTAGTACAACCATTATGGTAATCAATAGGGATTGCCTCCAAATGAACTAAAAATCGAAACTTTATTTGACCCAGCTATACCTGACTTTGGCATAATTCCAAAAGAATTAAAGATATCAGAGTGTAGAGATGCATGCATACCCATGTTTACAGCAGCACAATTCCTAATATCTAAGCTCTGAAAACAACCCAGATACCCATCAACACACAAATGGATTTTTAAAATGTGATACGTGCACACACACATGAATACTACTCAGCTATAAAGAATGAAATCACATCATTTGCAGGAAAATGGATGGAGTTGGAAATCATGATGCTAAGGGAAGTAAGTCAGAAAGTTAAATATTGCATGGTTTCTCTTACATGAGAAACCTAAGGGAGAGAGGGAGGGAGAGAAGAAGGGGGGAGGGAGACAAAGAGAAAGAGAGAAAGAAAGAAAAGAAAAATGGGGAGAGAGAAGGAAGAGAGGGAGGGAGAAGATGGAGGGAGGGAGGAAGGAAAAGTAAGAAAGGAGAGAAGAAGAAGGAAAGTAAGAAGAGAGAAAAAGGAAACAAGAGGGAAGAGTGTTTGAGAGGGGAATAGAATCAGGGGAAGGGAGAGGTAAGAGAAAAGACCTAAAGGGATCAAAAACAAGATCTGTTGTGTCCATGTACCAATTCCCCAAACTGACATCACTGTTCTGTATTGCAAATATAAACTAATGCAAGGAAAATAAAAATAACACCACTCACATTAACGGTCATATTGGTGCACTTGCAAAGTGATGTTCCTATCAGTTAATAGCATTCTTTAAATGCCCTTATGTGGCAAAAAGTGGGCAGACTGAGATCTGCAAAAAGAAAATGTCAGGTCCTTGGGTTTTAAAAGTTGACTCAGGGAGGGAGATGGATGATCCGTGAAGACAACAAACTGAGACCTGCAGCCTGCGGTGAGGATGGGCCCTGTGGGGAGCAGTGCAGGAAAGGGGAGACAGGAAGATCTGAGCCAAGTCTAGGCTGAGCTATGAGGAGGCCACTAGATAGAGAGGAGGAGAACAGGCATGTGGCTGTGCAAATACTCACTAAGCATGGAATCTGCAAGGACAAAAGAGAGACAGGACAGGAACACTGAGGGGGTCTCTGAGCTGACTGGAGTGTATACTGGGGGCAAAGCAGGGCCCAAGCAGCCCTTACTTGAATAGCAGCAGCACAACCTGTAAGAGTGATGGCAGACCTTTTAGAGAACGAGTGCCCAAACTGGAACCCCAAACCTACCTATTTATCAAAAAGTGCCAACATTGCAACTGAACCAGAATTCTGAGGTTTACATGTAGAAAAATCAACTTATACATTAACAACTTGTGTCCTAAAGAAAACACAGTAACATGGATGCCATAGGTTTGTTACCACTAACTTAGGAGCTTCACACCATCAACAAGAGCCACCTCATGACTTCTACCAAATTCCCATAAAAAGATGTCAAAGGGCTGAAGTCTTAAAACCATGATGGCACTCAGTCCGCCCCCCAGACCCTCCATGGGGACATCCATCATCTACTGGGCCAGCATGGTCACATCCCCTAAAAATTGAGAACAGCTTCACGACCACACACCCCCATATCCATGATCCGCTAAAAGAGGCAGCTTCCTACCTAATATGGGTCGGCAAAGACAGACAAAAAATGCAGCGTGAAAATAAACGCCTGGACCACAAAATAAACATCTGAAAGCCAAAGCTCATGTGGCGGAGAGAGCTCCGCATGCAAGAGAAGGAAGAGGGCAGTCACGGCGCAGAAGCCACTGGTCTTCCCTGTCCCACTTGGAAACAGTGTCAGAGGGGAGGAAGGGCCACTCCCCAAATCTGGTAGCCTATCCTCACCTAACCATAGGTATCACCCCAATTTCATCCTTGATTTTCTGCCCTGGGTTAGCTGTCTCCAGGAAGTCTTCCTGGACTTTTCCCAGGCTGCTCCCAGCTTCTCTGGACTAGGAGACACTTACAGTGTCCCTTGAGGGACAGCTGCAGGAAATGTCTTCTCCTCTCCTCTGCTGAAGCACTGAGGAGTGGGCCTCTCACCAGCCCGTAGACAGTGCAGAGCCTGGGGCACCCAGCCCAATCAAAAGTCCTCCAAGTCCACTGGTCCTCTAAGCTTATGATGCCTGGAGAAGGCATGTTGCCCAGAGCACCTAAAGAATGGACAGCAGTTTGTAAACAGCCACCCAGTTTCCCCCTCTAGAATTCAGGCCAAGAGTTAATGCTTCCCTTTCTCTTAGATGGAATGATTTGGGAGGGAACAGAGAATTCCTAATTCTCTGGAATTGATTTATCAGAACTGTGTCCACCTCCATCAGAGAAGGGAAAAAAAATCCTACTTATATATGTTTTTAACAAACGGCCTACCTCTAACATGATAGCACAAAACTGAAAAAGGTACCAATGTTGTCGTGAAATATATCGATTATTTCTCTCATGCTGGCTTTCTCTCTCCCTTTGGAGGCAGACGTGGTCATGGCAGGAAGTTAGACGTTTAATCCCTTATTAACCCTCCTTGGCCCGCTGCTCCAGGGTGGCATGGAGGGGAATGTCCTCCAAAGCGCATAGCCCCTGCCTGGGGACAAGGCAGCCACCGCAGCCCCAGGGTACCTCTATCCCAAGGGCAGCAGCCACCAGGGAACAGGCTACCCCTCAGCACCCTTCTGCCCTGATTAAAGCCATTTACTTGAATAGTTTAAAGCACTTCTGGGCCATGATATCATGTCAAACAGTTTATTTTCATTTCACAGAGGACTCAGATTTGATTCGGTGGGAAACTAAATATAATACAAGATACCCATATGCAAGAGTGATCAAAGGGGGCCTGATTTTGAAATATTCATGGAAGTTAGCCCAGGGAGATTTGCTCAAGGGGCACCTGTCGGAGACAGGAGCTCAGATACACATCATCTCCTAAGTACATAGTCACTACTCAGCAACACACTCAGGCACACTGTGGGATCCTCCACTGCCTGCAACCACCACTGAGCTGAGGCAGGGCCAGGGCCAGGGCCAGGGGAATGGAAGAAGAGGGGAAGGGGGAAGAGGGGGAGGGAGAGGGAGAAAGAGAGACTGGCAAGGTTAGACAGAACCTCAGTTGTTTATAGCCCTTGGGATTCCAGTTCAGCATCCCTAGCTCTTGCCATCTAGCAGAACACCAGGCTGGCCATGGCCAGACTCCTGTGAGAGGAGGGAAGTCTGACTCCCAGCCCTCTGGCCTAAGTGACAGTAACGTGGACTGGGACATGTGGCGTATGATAGCTGAGCCCCTAGACACTGGGTAGTCCAGTTACAGATGTTGCTGCCACAGGTAGATTGATGCTAGGGATGAGAAGAATTTCTAATCATCACGCAGAAAGTTTGACTTAAAAACGGAGAATCTGTGGACTCATCTGGTTTCAAACTGTTAGTGTTTTGGAGGGGGACTACCCTTTCTCAGAGATCAGATGAGGGGAAGTAGGTATCCTCCTGTGCATATTGTTCATCTGCAACACTCTACCTGCAATCCCTTCTTACCTCCTGTGCCTGTCATTTGGTGACAGATTCAATGCCACCTCTTCCCAGAGCCCTCCCATGATGCTCCAGGTCCAAGTTCAGAGCCCTCTTGTTTGTTTGCACAATGCCCTGGTCTCATGCCTCTCAGTGGCCTTTGCGCTGGAGTGAGTTTATGTGTATGCTGTCTAAAGTTCCATGAAGTAGGACCCTAACCATGAGCTTTCCTAAATTGCCCCCAGCACCTGGAATATTGCCAAGCAAGGGGAAGCCCTTGATGAAGGTTTGCTGAAATGAATGAACAAAGTAGGGAACCAATGAGGAAATAAATGAATGGACTAAGCAACAAATGCTTGTTAACACAGCATCTATTCTTGAAGAGAATGCAGGACCCAGAGAGGAACTGCTGATCACAAGGCTCATTCTGGAACACTGAGTCAGCCCCGCCCTCTACTTTTGGAAGCACAAGGCAGATGAGAAGTTTGGCCTATCAAGCCCTACCATAAGGTCACCCCATCTATGCAGCCACACCCAGTCCCCTTCCATAACAAGCCAACACCACACTATTGCATGGGGATTATCTGGGATCCTGGCCTCAAGAAACTGCTCCCCATCAAGGTCTCAGGGCTTGCACCTGATCCAAACCCAGTGCTGTGCAGATGACAAGGACCTGCTAATGTTGGTTGTCCTGATTTGAATTCCAAGCCCCTCACCCTGACCTTTGTGAACCTCACTCTCCTTTGGATCCCCTGCCTCCTTCCCCATTCCCAAGATGCTTATGTAAATATTCATTCATTCATTCAGCAAGTATTTATGAGTATCCACTGTGTTCCAGGTGGTGGCTCTGTAAAGAGGAGTCAGAAACAACCTACCCTCGCAGAGCTCACCCTCAAAAGAACAGATGTCCCCGAAGAATCTACCCAAGAGATCAATATCCAAGCACTGTTCATTTGCAAAGGGGTCAGGGGACTGGTGGGCTTTCTAAGGACAAAAATCATATCTTATTCTTCTGTCTTCTAGGTGTGCGCCTCGAGGACATGCAGGGGGTGGCTGGCACTGCAGGACAACACCACCACCCCCTCCAGATCAACACCTTTCTCTGTGAACTCTGCCAACACTGCCTCTTAGACTCCAAGATGCCCCAAGATGCAGATCTTTGTGCAAAGTCAGGAACTGGAGGCTCAACTAGAGCACAGCAGAATTCCAGGGCAGTGACATGTCCCTCTCTACCACATCAACAAATCCCCAGAAGCAGTGTTTCAAATGCCTGGAACAGTGCTTCACACACAGCAGGCTCCCAGGAACTATGGAGAGAATTAATGGCACCCGCCCCCAGTTCAGGTGCATGAACTCCCCTCCTAGGGGACACCCTCTGCAGCACAGATGAGCATCCCAGGCCACTGGTCTCCCCTATAGCAGGTGGGCCTGGATACTGTCCCCTCTTCTCTGGTTCCCTTCACATTGTCCAGCCACATCCGTGTCCCAGCTCAACTAGCTGTGTCACCCCAGTACCCTAGTCCTCCTCTGAGTTGCAGTCTCTTGCCCCTTACCAAGGGGGCTGGCCAGGCCAACCATCACCTTCCATTCAGTGGACACCCATGGTGCACCTGACAAGCCAGGGCTTCCCAGGCAGACCTAACCCTGCGCCATCACCAGCATGGACTTGAACTTCACCGATGCTGAACTGGGGGGACACATTAGAAATGAAGCAATGAAGGCTTCTCTCTTTACAAAGGAGGAAATTCTCTTTGAGGGGTGGTCCTGGGCATCATTATGTGGTCTCTGATATGTTTACATCACAGCCCCTACACAAATCTCAGCTGGCTAGATGGTCTTTCCTAAGGAGAAGCCTTCACGAAGCCCAGGACATTCTTAAGCTTCAGTAGCTCGGTATGGAAGTATGATCTGTACTAGTTGACAAGTGACCATGCCAGAGTGTCCCCTTACTCTCTGAGCTCCCAGAGAACTCTCTTTGCTGGGGATCTCTGTGGTAAAGGGAAAATGTCTCCTGCTGTTGCCAGGTGAGCAGTGTTTTATTTCAGGAGATCTAAGGGCCCACTCACTCTGAGAGGGTAACACATCAGCTTTGCCCTGGTGATGCGGCAGCAGTGATACGGTTGCTGGGACAGTGAATCAGGTCACCGATGGAAGAAGGAGTCTGAAGCAATGCCTGGCACAGATCAGGTCCCAAGGTGACTGCCACCACTTCCCCTCCCACTCCTGCTCCTCCTCTGCCTGCTGCTACCATGGTCACCGCACAGCACCAGGGGGTCTTTATCGGGCCTGCACTCACATTTGGTCCTACTCAGAGCCACGCTTTTTAAAGCCTCCGGCAAATCCAACACTCACAAGAGTGTGTAGTAGCCAAGAGGTTAATAACTTACCGTCTTTAGTTTGAAAAGCCCTTCCAATTAATCAGGGAAAGTTGAACACCTCCGTCAGAAATCCAGACAAAAGGCACAGGAACAGGCAATTCACAGAAGAAATGGAATTTGGCTAATGACCATAAAAGTGCCACTCTTAAGTAGAAAGCAAAAAAGATTCAAAATCATAGCAACGTTCCATTTTTAAATAATTACATTGAAGATGGCACCCAGACCTTCCAAAGCCCCTAAGTTTACTTCTTAGAATCATGGCACACCCATTGTAGAATTAAGGTAAAGCGGCCTTAACTTCCCTCCCAAGTCAGAAGCCCAGAGCTTTCACAGAGTTCCTGAATGCCGCTGACTGTCACTTGGAGGATGCCATGCTAGGGAAGTGGGGGTTCCAGAAAGCCCTTTCAGATCTACTCCTGAGAGCAAAAGGACAAAGGTCTTGGTGTTCAAAGATACAGCCCATGCTTTCTACTTCACCCAGAAAAACCTACCAGAAAGCATCCCAGGGTCTCACCCAGGAAGCTCACTAGCTGAGCCTGACATAACCAACAGTTCGCATGACTGAGGGTAACAAACTCAGCCTGACTCTAGCTTGCTCTACTGGTTCCCCTCTGCATCCATGGGAAATCACCACTGAAGTTCAACAATCAAAACTCAAGTCACTGTTTTTCCTGCAGCACAGGCAGTCAGATGTTATAAGGAAGACTTCCACCAACTGGCCCACCCTTGCTTTCTCCTGCACATTCTCTTCCAACACTTGCGGAATCCCTCCCTTGAGGGAGGTCTGTGCTACCACCTCTCCTAGCACGGCAAGGCTCCTGAAGAAAGAAGTGCATAGAAAATGGTACAGAGAGTGGCAGAGCTGGAGACGTTCCAAAGATTGTCCAGCTGATAGTCATTTAACCAAGTGAGCACATTTTATACAAAGGTAACCTGAGGCCCAAAGCTAGGACATACAGAAAATTAGTGGGTATGTATCTGTGTCAAACTTCCAGCGGGTAACCCCTAAGCACTCAGAAATTTAGAAGGTTCTCAGTACATAATGATGGACGGATGGATGGATGGACGGACGGATGGCCGGGTGGGTGGATGGATGGATGGACAGATGGACTGATGGATGGACAGGTGGATGGACGAGTGGATGGATGGACAGATGGATGGACGGGTGGATGGGTGGATGGATGGATGGATGGATGGAAGGACATATGGATTGATGAGTAGATGGATGAATAGGCAGATGGATATATGGGTGGTTGAAAGAAAAAATAACGCACAGACAGACAAATGTGTGCACAGTCTTGCCAACAAGTTATTGAATGCTCTTGCATCTTCCATCCTGCTTCTCAAGGGAGGCCCAGCTGCTACAAAGGCTTCTATAATCTACCTTCCCTCCATTGGACCTCAAGTTCACCAAACTCTTTTTCATAATTCTTTGCCCAACCAGGATATATAAGATTAGATTCTTTGACTCTTTCCTGTCCTGTGCATACTGACTAACCTTCGGGTCAGGACCTGTGTCTTACTGTTGGTTTCCCCAGGGCCCAGGAACGATGTGTGTTATCTGGAGGCTCCTGCCACCCTGGGAGATGGAATAGTTTCTAGGAAGAGTGACAGAGGCCGTGGAACAAAGATTCCCCCATCTTTCCTGGGAACACAATTCTGAGAAGAGCAAAGAGGAAGTAAAGCCCAAAGACCCCCACTCTGAAACACAGTAAGGGAGACAGGAGGAAGCACTCCCATCCACTCCTTAGGAGTTTGATTTGCATTAAATTACACCAGGTCGATGTGATGTAACATGACAATCCCCCATGAAATACATAAATCAAGGCACCCCATAGATTTAAAGGAATAGAGTTCTTTTCCAGAAGTGGCTAATTACTCATAAACAGCAGATATTTTATTGCCACTAAAGTCAGTAGCAGGTTTTTAATAGCCAGAGCATTTTGTAACTCAAGCATTTCATAACACAGGCCTGAGGAAGTCAAGGTTTACCTGTTTGTAGCACCCTTGGGGCTAGCAAAGACCCCGCCAAGTGGACCCCCTCAGGAGCGGTACCTAAGCCACAGCTGGTTGGAGTGTGGTACCAGCCCTGACCCTCTTTAGCTCTGGGAGGGGCTCAGCACGGAGGACTCCTTGTCTGAGAAGGGCCCCCTGAGGACTCTTGGCTTGGTAACTTCTGCATGTTCCCTATCAATGAGGAGCAGAGGAGTCATCTGGGCTATCTGCAGAGGCCTAGACAGACACCTATTTCCCTCTACACATGTGCACCAGAGAGCTTACAGGAGAGATCCCCTTCTTCTACCTCAGCCCTGAAGTTTGAGTGACTTGTAGCTCCAGATTCTGACTATGGGACCGATTTGAGCCAATCAGAATATTCTATCTCCAGCCATCGTCGCTCATCCAAGGCTCAACACATGACTTAATTTAGGCCAATGACAATGAGGACTACCTTGCAAGGAAGCTACAGGATGGCTCAGGCACTCTCAGTGAAGTTTGGAGCTGTGGCGGCCATTTTGCTAGCTAAAAAAGTCTGAAGTAGTGTGTGGTGTGGCTGTGTAGTTTGTGTAATATTTAAGGACAAATCTTGTGCCAGGGAGGCAGAGAAGTCAGCTGCTCAGTGACATCATTGAGGTCAACTGAGTCTAGACTCTCCTGCTAATCGTATTGTATTTTTATATTTAGTTTTGGAGATGGTCTTGCTAAATTGTTACAGTATTAAAACTGGGTTCAAACTTAGGATCCTCCTGCCTCAGCGTCCCACAGCGCTGGGATCGTAGGCATGTACCACCATGCCTGGCTCTACCTTTACTTCTTTCCACTGCACTCATTCTAACCCAGACCACCCCAAGCCCAGAAGGATCCCGGTGCATCCAGAGTGAGGTTCCCACAGAATCACACTCTGCCAGTGCCTTCTTTTCCTTTGTCAAAATATCTGAAATTTTGCCCTTAGATCCTTCCCCTAAGGTCTCCCTCATTTGCCTCAAGGAAAAAGTGATTTTTTTTGATAATGAGAAATCAAACTCAGGACCTTGCATTTGCCAGGCAGGCACTTGTGCTGCTGAGCTATAGCCCCAACCTGGAAGGATGATTTTATATGTATGTGGTCGTGATGTTCCAGGTATCTTTGGGGTCGATGGGTTCCCTTTCTAAGGAGACCCTTTGTCCATCCTTTTCTTTATTCCTGCCCCCACCGCCAGCCTAAGGTAACATCTTTAGATCTACAGCTAAATGCCTCTCCCAGAGATGCCTTCCCCCACTTCCCAAGACCCCACACATACCTGTGTTGCCCACTCCAAGGACTTTATGAACCCAGCACAGCACACTGGTTGATGAGGAGCTGTTCCCTCAGAATATCATGATTCCTGGGCTCCCTGCATGTGTGTGTGTGTGTGTGTGTGTGTGTGTGTGTGTGTGTGTGAGATCTCTAGCTTCCTCTTCATGGGTCCCAAGGTCAATAAAGACCTAGAAACCCAAAGGGACTAGGCTTCTACCCCATACTCCTATGCCAAGTCCAGGGCTCTCGCAGCCCACTTTGTGTGAGTCCAGGGCTACAAGGGGCTAGTATGGGGGCCCAGGAACAGGTGAAGAGTTAAAGGGAAAATGAAGCAGCAGTCTGACCCTGTGACTCCGAGACAAAGCACCCCAGACCAGCATCACTGGCAGCCCAAGGTGGCTGCCAGGGGACTCTTTTGTGTTCCCGGAAAGCATGGGCCAGCCCAGCCCCCAGCAAAGGACATGGCAGAGAGCATGCTGCCCAGACCCTGGGAGTCTCGCCCTGTGTCTCTTCTTCTAGAAGCCATGCTCAGCCCTGACAGGAAACCTGAGATGCCTGTGCTGGCCTCCACTGGAATCCCAGTCATTTTATTGCTTGTCTGCCCTCTGCTTGGCCTGCCCCCACCTTTTTGCAACCCTCCACAGTGACCACTCCCCTGCCCCTTCACACCACCACAGCTGCTGCTCCTACCAGCCCTGCTCTTGACGAAGCCCCTGGGAGGAAGTCCTGCCCTTGTGTGCCTTTCGCTCAGGCTGAGCAGACCTCAGTGCCTGGGGACTGAGCAGGCCATTGAGCCTGTCATCTTGTTGCAGAGATCAAGTTGGCCAAGGACCAGCATGTGCCACCTCTGACCTATGAAACTGCTTGTTCACCCACAGCCTCCCTGGATAATTCAGTCCCCCATGTCTATCTGCAGCAGAGGAAAAGGATCTCCCAATACCTGTGCTCACTCATTAATTCATTTAATCTGGCACAGACCAGCGACAGTCACTTTTTGCCTCCTCTATTACCATAAACTCTGTGATGACAGCAACAGTGCTTCCCTCTGCTGTTCTTGCCTCCCTAATCCTCACCTGAGTGCTGGAAAAACTCAGAATGTATTTCTTTTACTTTTTTATTATAACATATACAGAATACTTATGATAAGTATTTACTGAGTGGATGGGGAAGAAAGAATGCATGGATGGATGCATGGACAGATGGACGGATGGATGGATGCATGGATGGAAAAATGAAAGGGGAAATATGAGTAAATGGAGGACTTTCTGGATGGACAGAGAGAGGGATGGAGGGATGTACAGACAGACGTGTAGATGCAGGTGGAGGAATGATGTACAGATAGATATATAGATGGGTAGATGATCAATGGATGGACCTGCATACTAGATGATACCAGGACTACAGAAGTGAGCCTGGGCCTGTCTCCTGTAGACGAAAACAGTCATGGTTTGATATAAAACTGAGAACAGGAAGAACACCGTAAGTGCCCCTTAGGACACACTTTTGCGGGGCTCACAGGAGGAATCAGGAAAGGGGGGAGGAATCAGCCTCCGTGATAACATTGCTTAACATCTAGTAAATCTTTTGTTGTGCAGTGGGACCACTGAGTTTGCAAGACAGCTTCAGTCCTATCTAGGAAAATGAATGTACCCAAAAAGGGGGAACTGTCTAGGGATCTTCCTGGGGTACTTTCCTGAGGCTTAAATCCAGTTTAAACTCTGGCCTCCATATTTCCTACCCTTAGGTTCTCAAAATACAAAACTCTAGTAGCTCAGGGTCCCCTCACCTGTGCCAGAACAGAAATAAAATTTTTTAAAAGCCCGCAAGGGCCTCTCAAACTGGTATCACCAATTGCAGGCATCTGCTCGCCACCTCCCGATGCTTTTTGCCATGGAGTTGTGCTGTGCAAAACCACCTGCAAGCTTCTGCGGTGTCTCTGTACCCCTGCTAATATTTTTTTAATTAATTCACTATTTTTTACTGTAATGCATTTAAGGGGAAACTATATCATTACCCAAAATGGAAATTTGTATCACTTGCTCTAAATTAAAGGTAATTATAAAAATAAATAAAATGAGAACAACGTTATTAAGCTCTGGGTGAACACTGCTGCCTGCATCAGGCACTGGCCTGAGGCCTGCTGCTGCTTTTACAGAAGGGGCTGGCAGAGGAGGGGGTGTCTAAGTAACCCTGGGAACTGGATGGGGTGTCTTGCAGAGACCTTGGGGTCAATGACGGCCCTCTCTAACGTGGAACTCGGTTATTTTAAGAGGGAATCTTCTTATCTTCCAAAGGCACCATGGATTCTACCAATGGCTGGCTTCTCCTTGGTCAACTTTTGCCCAGTTCCTTCTTTAACCAGTAAGGACCTTCAGACCACAGAAGATTAGGGTCCCCTTTAAGAAGCTCTGAATAAATAGGAATTGATTGACCTTTCCTCTGCATGGAAGAAAAAAATTAATTAAAGGATATTCTGCCTCCTCCCTTCTCTTCCTCCTGTGCCCTCGTCACCCCCATCCATGACCTTTCTTCTCTCCAAATCCCACGGGACCATGTGTCATGGTCAGGGGCTCACTCTGTTCTGCAGCTCTAAGGTCAGGCTGAGTTGCTGGCCTATGTTGCTCTCCCTGAGGACCTTGTCATCCAAGTTACAAACCTCCCAGGGGAGCAGTGGTGGCAGATCTCCATTCACCTTAAAGCCCGTAGGAAAGAAGAACATAGTCTCTTACACAACAAGTTCAGACTGCAAGCGAGGGCAAACGGTGCAACCCCTAAAAGACAAACGTGCAAACCACACACTTGTCTTACGCATTGTCTTGTCCAGCTGCACTGAGAACCTATCTTACGTAGGTGATTCACACTCTTTTCTCCCAAAGACAAATACTCTCAAAACAGCCCAGCACTTCTAAGTCTGGATTCTAAAAACCTGCCTTGTTTTCCTCTTTAAAGAGAGGAATATTTCAAATAATCAGTAAGATCTCTCTAAGAACAACTAAATAGATTTAGCTGCACAATGAGCCACACTTTTTCCTCAAAGGGTGGAAAAAAGAGAATTTAGGATGCTTTCTTAAAAAGATTTTGTTTTTCCTGATATTGCCTGAGCTGATGCTTCTGACGCTAGAGATTATCTTCGAGGCAGCCAGGCTTGTTGTAATTAACACACAAGTAGCAGCTCTACTTCCTAGTAATATATTTTTCTAAGACTTTGATGATGCTAAGAGATTTTGAATCCCACATTGAAGACTTTGAAGAAACTGCATTGGATAGAGACACCTTAGATGAAATTGAAAATAACTCGAGTTTAATATGCCTCCCCCAGAGCTTTCTAGAAAGAATGGGTTAAAGGTATCCGTACACACTGCACTGTGGATCAGAGTGTAAGAAATCTGGTCTTGTGGGGCCTTCCAAAGCAGAAGAGCTCTGATTGGACCTCCTTCTTTGGGGGTGTTTTGGCCCTTGAGTATCTTCTTTGGTCTCAAACATAAATGACTTCCTTAAAGGATTTAATTAATTCTTAAATGTGCACAGGGCCCATGAGCACAAACATTAACTTGTTAAATGCATTAAGTCAGATTCTGTTCTCAGCTATGTGCAGCAGCTCGCCGTGACATCCCTGGGAGTGTCACATGCAGGCTGGGCCCACAGATGCCCAGCACCCTGGGTTCCCAGCTCCCCAGTCTGCCCTCAGCTGCTGAAAGCACCAGGCCATGACTCATCGTGGGGCAGTCAGCACAGGCCAGTCTGTCCTCCAGCCCCCAGAAGGAGCGTCCGGGTGAGAACTCTGTCACCGCTCTGCTCGGCTCTCTTTCCTCTTCACTGAGCTCCCCGGGCCACTGATGGCTTCCCCGTGCCTGGCAAGGACACTGTGGAGCAGAGGACATGTTGGGAGAACTGCCTAGATGGGGGAGCTGTGGTGAGAGGGCCTCACTCCAAAGCTTCCCAGATGTGAGCACATCAGGAAACCAAGCTTGCTGCCTCTTGTCGGACCCAAGCCAGCCCTCCCAATCTCCAGGAGGCCATTGCCTCCTCCTCTAGGTTCTCCATACTCTGAACTCATTTACGTATTCGTCTTCATGTGCAATTTTCCTTCACATTATCATGTGTCTTGGTGGAATCTGACTCAAAGGAGCAGAACCAACATTTATTGCCTGCAGTGTTGGCCCTATATACTTAGGTGTGAATGTAAACATATGTGTGTGCTTGTAGCCATGATATCTGCTGGTGGAACCAGATAAAGGACATTCTTCTATAGGATGGGCAGGGGTGACAATTAGTACAATTTTTCTGAAAGCAGTTTGGCATTGTATATCAAAAGTCTCAAACATATTTATAACCTATGACTCAGCTTTCCACTCCTAGGACAGACCTACCACGCTATCAAAAATGAAGACAAAAAACCCAGATGTCCAAAGTGTCCCAAAGTGGAGAAATAGTTCAATGAATGCCATGGAATGCTATGCATTAATAATCAAGCTTTGGAGGATGGAAAAATGCTCAGGATATAATTTCAAGTGAAACTGAAAGCTCTGATTGCAGCTTGATTCCACTTTTGAAAGAAAACATAATGAATATATGTGTGTATGTGTCTATAGATTATATCTATACATAGATATACAACTAATACAAAAAATATAACAAAATGCTATTTCTGGGTGATGGGATTAAATTTCTTCTGAATGCTATTTTGAAATTTCTACCTCATTCCATAAACATGCATCATCTCTCTAATCACAGCAATATAAAGTTAGATTTGGAGAGAAGCTAAAAGAAAACCCCTCTCATTTCAGCAGGGATACTTTTTCAACACTTTTCATTTTTTAAAAATTTTGGGTAATTAGCCATATATCTAATTTGGGATGGAACTAAATAATAACCTTAGTACTCGAAGATAATAGTAAAATAATAGTAATATAATGATGGAATAATTTTAATAGCATAATTTTTATTAAGATGTAATCCTCCAAAAGTGACATTTTTGCTATGGGTGTATGAAGGAGTATTCACAAGGACATTTCTGAACTGGTTCATTATTAAGAAAATCTTACCAACTTCAACCACCCTCTCCACCTTCACAGGAGCCACCTCTGCCTCATCTTATTGTAAACCACTAAGCATAGCGCCTGACCTATATTTAGACATTCAAAAATGTAATTGGAGTGAACAGAGATGTTCGCCCAGGAAGAAGTGGACACAGGCTTAAAGTGCTTTCTCTCCTGGGATACTTGGATTTTTACATCAAACCCTGCAAGACTAAATAATGCCATTAAGTTAAACCATCATGTACTAAGCGTCTACCACTTAGATTCAGTGGAATGAATGCATTAAATTAATTTCCTCTCACCCACGCTGCTCCCTTACCACAGGGGGAATGCAGAAAGTGAACCACCTGGGAAAAGATGCTTTCTCCAAGGAAAAGAAGATACTATACACTGAGCAGATCAGGGTTGCAACCTTCATTTTACAAGCATACCACCCCCACTGCCGGGAATGCTTCAGAGATGTCAGAAATTGTTATGGTTGATATCTAGATGTCCTCCCAAGGCCTCAGGCACCCACTGGTAGGAGTGACAAGATTATGGGTACATGATACTGGATTAGTCCACTGCTTGGCTTAGTATACTGATTATCTCTGGTTATGAGTGATGAATTTACTAAAGAGGGGAGACTCCCCTGGGTGTGGATGGTACCGACCAGTAGGATTGCAGCTTGGAAGAAATAAAAAGGGAAAGAAGGAAGACTCTGCTTCCTGCCTGCATGCTATGAGCTATGTCCCCTTTCCCAGCCCCTCTGCCAGGCCACCCTGCCTTGGAACTAGCCAGCTATGTTGAAACCTCTACAAACTGTGAGCCAAAATAAACCTTTCCTCCCTTAAGTGGTCGGCATCGGCAATTTTGTTCCAACAAGAAAGTAACCAAGAAGTCATGGTTTGTGTATGGATGTCCCCCTAAAGCCTTATGCAGTCATGGGTGGGGGTGGCTTTCAGAGGCAGCTGAATCTAGTTTGTGATTGGTTCATTGTCCAGTGCTGGGGTTGGTGGTGTGAGTGCTACACCCAGCCTAGGGTGGATGGGCTGCATACAATACAAGGGAGAGAAAGAGGCTGCTCCTCCCTTTTGCTCCTGCTGCTTTTGTAATCTGCTGCTACCACCATGGATGTTTGCCCTTCTGCCATGCCACCCTGTCTTGGAGCCAGTCAGTATGGACTAAAACCTCTATAAACTATGAGCTAAATAAACCTTTCCTCTCTTAATTTTGAGCATTGAGTATTTTGTCTCAGCAACAAGAGAAAGGCAATCAAGATACAAGACATCAGTGATCACACGATATTCTGAAGTCTGTTCTTATTGACCAGGGAACAAAATCCACAGGATTACTTTGACAGATGTTGAAAAGGTCTCTAGCAAAAATTAGCTATTCATTTCCAATCTTTAAAAAAAAGCTTGGTAATGGGAAAATAAGATCATTAAAATATCTATCACAAAACAATCCAAAAACACGCCATATGGCAAAATGCTAGGAACGGTTTCATAAAAATTAAAAACAATCTGAGGATGCAAAGATGCCCCCAACACCAGCAATTTAAATACTGCTATGGCAGCTCTGGCCAATGCAATTACCAAAGAAAATTAAATAACTGTTAAGTACTAGAGATAAGAGTAAAAGATCATTCATCTTCTAACGGTATGTTTGAAAACCAAAAAACATTCCTCTCAATATCAAATTCTATACAGTCAAAATTTAAGTAGAATCTGTAATGGATTTCTTCAAGGAAGAATATAAGATACATTTAACCTCTTTTCCTTTCTGCCTTTAATCTCTGGAATTGACATAAGATAGATTAGTTAGATAGATGATAGATAGATAGATAGATGGATATGGATAGATATGATAAGCCTCTTCAATTGAAAACAAGAAAGGGGCTCATGAGTAAGCCGTAAATATTGAGATTTTCCAGAAAATGGAAAACAGATGGAATCGGTGATGGAATTAGACCAAGATAAAAGCATAGCCTCAAATACACTCAAGGGGAAGAATTTGAGAGAGAAATGAGTGGATCCACAGAAATATAGAGTGGAAAGGTACAGTGGTAGAGGAGAGTCTCTTTCCCAAAGCCAACCATCAAATATAACACTGGCAGAGCATAAACCCCCAACCCCCAAAATGTCCCAGAGTGAGGATAGGGACCAGATAAGAAATAGAGAAGAGCTTAAACTCATTTCCAAATACTGGGTGGGCAGAGGATGGAAGATACACTTTCAAAGGTGAGAAACCTCACTGTTTCAATGCCAGAGATAAAGAAAGCCTGCTCTCACATCAGAGAGGCTAGAAAAGAAAGCAGGTGGGTACTAGCCTGCATGTTTTTTTCTGCCTGCTTGCTTCATACCACGCTTCCTGAAGTGAGTTGTCTGGAACCTTCTGTAGTCAGGAACCTGCAGGCACCTTCCATGGCATGGGGAAACATAATAATGTGACACACCCACATAACCAGGAAGGGAAGTGTCTACTGGTTTTTCACACTACACTTCTGGTCCCTTTATTCTCACTGGTCCCTAGTGAGAAAATACCGAGAGCTCACTGTATATATGAAGAAACTTAAAAACACAAAAGAGAAAAATGAAGATAAACCCAAAAGAAACAAAAGCAATTCAGGGTATAAGAATAATTTCACAAGAAATAGTAACTAGAATAGTCACAAAGAATAAAGATTATAGCAGCCATTAAGAAAGAAACAGCCATTGGGAAACAAAACAAAGGGGTGGGAAGAAAGAAGTTGAAAATCCAAAGTTCGATTGTATGTATTTAAAAACACAGTGAAGACCTGAAGATATGCTGTAAGCCAAATTTTTGACATGGAAGATAATATTGGAAAGTGTACCAAAAGAATAAAATGAAAAGTGAAGGAAAAAAAGTTAAGAAACCATAAAGTACAATCTAGATCTACTCACCATCTAGAAGTTGTGGAACTTTCACAACAGCTCAGTTAGGGACTAAGAAATAATGATAACGATGGAAAAAGATAGTGCATTTTCACTTGAAAAAAAGGGGTAAATTTCAAAGAATCCTACAGGTGTTGGGAAACCTTCTGAAATTTACACTGCTATGTTATGGTTGATACATTGTGTCAACTTGGGGAATCTGGAGGTTTAACTGAGTGACTCAGCAGGAAGCTGGAGTACTTACTTTGTAAACATCCTGAGCCTGTGGAAGAGGAGGGCATGGAGATTATGTGAAAGGTACACACCCCCTGGGTGGGGGTAGCTGTTTACAATGTAAGGGAAGAAAAGAGGCTGCTTGCAGCCATTCCTCCCTTTGGCTGGTTGGTTTTGCTGTGCTCTGCTGCCATGAACAGTTTGCCCTCTGCCATGTGCTGCTCTGCCTCAGAACCAGCCAAATATGGACTAAAACCTCCACAAACTGTAAGCTAAATAAACTTTTCCTTCCTTCATTTTGGGTGTTGGGTATTTTGTCTCAGCAACAAGGGAAAAGTAACTAAGACATGCTACATCCAAAAGGAACTTCCAAATTACAAGTAAAATGAGGAAAATGTTCAAAGAAAAAAGAAATAGTTTGCCCAGAAATGAATAAGAATTGGTTCATCATCACACTTCTCATTGACAACACTAAATACTTCAAAACAATTACGTGTTTATCTGCAAAAGGCTGAGGAAAATTATTTTAAATCTAAAATTCTGTTTGTAACTTCAAGTGCAGGATAAAATAACACCAAGGACTCCAGTTTTCTCTGAAATCACTAAGGATATAAAGAAGGGGTAGTTTATTTGAGCTCATGATTTCAGAGGTCTCAGTCCATGGTCCATTTGCTTCAGTGTTTCTGGGCTGTGATGGGGCAGAACATCAAGTGGAGGGCCATGGCTGAGAAAAGCTGCTCACCTCATAGCAGCCAGGAAACAGTGGGAAAGTGATAGACACAGAGAGGAAAGGGCTAGGAACCAAATATGGTCCTCAAGGTCACACCTCCATCCTTTCCCCTAGGTCCCATCTCCTGTTTTTATCACCCTTCATAATGTCATTAAATTATTACTCCACTGTGGAGTCAGAGCCTTCCTGATTGGATCACTTCCCAAAAGCCCCACCTCTGGATGTTGCTACAGTACAGACTAAGCTTACAACACAATGAGTCTATTGTGGAATATTTCAGATTTCAACCAGAACAAGTCTAAATGTTGGGGAGTACAAAACTTTTTCTTTTTAAACTTGTTGTTAAAATCATAAATGATTTAAACATGAAAGGAAGGGAGGTAGAGCTGAGGTAAGATAACAGAAGAAGAAAAATGAAACCAAAGTAAATCTTTTCTCTTGTTCAAGAGAGGATACATTTACATACATTTCCACATAAAAAACTTAAATGTATGTATTACAAATTAAATGTTCTCATTACATAAGCTTTAAGCATACACTTTCCAAATCAGAAAATAAAAGACAATGAAACAAAAAAAAATTAACCCATATGACTAAAGGTTAAAAAATAAATAAATAAACTTGTTATATCACAGTTAACAGATAACATAATAACATCAAACAGGAATAGACTCAAACATGTTGGGAAACAATAAAAGTTAGTGGACTAAAATCATGTATAAAAGGAGAGAATTCCAGATGTTGAATAAGTTTAAATATATGCCCACAATTCCCTAGCTTTATACTCTTTAGAGCACCAGCTTACACATAAAGGTTAATAATATAGGACTGAAAAAGATACAAAGCAATATTAATAAAATGAATGCAGATATTACAATATACTATCTGATAAGATATAGTTCAAAGCCACACTATTTACTAAATAAAGGACATTTTTTATGCCAAAAAGGGGTACAGTCTATCAAAGAACTGCAAGAGAATCAGAGCCATGAACATCTATGCACGTAATAAGAAAGCTTAAACATATATAACAAAAAATCTGGGATAATGTAATGCAGAACTAACAAATCTATCATGGGAAATGTTCCCATGTCTTCCTCAGATATTCATAGGAAGACTAGATTCTAGAAGTATGTTTTAAGTAAGAATATAGTGGTAGAATTCTGTATCCAATAGAAGATATGAATTTTTTACAAATTGTGTAAAATTTCAAACATGTTACATGTATTAAACCACCCATGCAAAAGTACCTCAGTAAGATCCCAAGACCTAGAAATCACAGCAACCACATGAACAAATTAAAAGTAAAAGCAAAAGAAGAGCTAAATGCACAAATAAAAATTTAGGATGTGGCCAAGGCAGTCGTCAAATAAAACTTTATAACTTTAAATGTCATAACTAGAGAGTGAAAAGGATTGAAAACCAATGTAGTACTTCAATTCATGAAGCTAGAGTATGTAAAAATAAACCCAAAGAAAGTAGAAGAAAGGGATTAACAAAAATAGCAATAGAAACTAATTAAATAAAACATCCTCCTTCTCCACCCTTCAGAAAGTCTCAACACAACTAAATGCTGGTTCCTTAAAAAGACCAAGATAGTGAACTTGCCAATTGGATAAGAACAAAAAGAAAAAACATAAATGAGTAATCTACGATTGCACAGGCAATACAAATTCAGATACAAAGGAGACTTTATGAGCATCCTAGAGTATGGAACAATTTTAGCCCACTAAATTTAAAAATCTCCACTCAAAGGAAGGATTGCCTAAGAAAAGATTATTAGCTCTGACTCAATGCAAAGTAAAATACCTGAATAGAATAACAGCCACAAAACAAGTTTAAAAAGTAATGAATAGATATATTTTTAAAAGCTCAATTTTGTGGTCATTGTTTACTAGGACCTCACTGGAGCAGATTATGTTTATAAACTGCCCCGTAGCACAGAAAAAGGAGAACCCTTCCATCTCATTTTCTGAGTCTAGGTCACTGCTTCTGGCTATAGCAGAGAAAGAAGAAGGAGAAAGAGAAGTAGGGGTCGGGGGAGAGGGTCAGGGAAGGAGTAAAGTGAAGGGAAGAGGCAGAATTACAATGAAGTAGAGGAGCAGGAAGAGGAGGAAAAGGAGCTGGAGAAAGAAAAAGAAAGGGTGGGGAGAGGTGGAGGATTACACTACTATTACTGCTACAACAACTATTTCTTTATACAAGTTATAAAGTAATCTCCTTATACTAAGTAAAGTACTAGTGAAGTGAACCCCACTGTATATTGATGTAATTCATCAAAAAACAACTATATTTTATCCTGGTAATTCAAGATTCATTCAACAATAGATTTGTAATTCACCATATTATCATCTTACAAAAGAATAATCATTATGTATCAGAATGCCCCAAAAGTGCTTAAGAAAACTTAACATTCCTTCCTGATTTATAGAAAGGTAAATGGTCTACATCACATGTTATGTTTAATTACAAAATACTGAAATTAAAATTAGCAACAAGACACTGTGTCCTACAAGTTTTAGCCAATGCAAAGTGAATTTTTGTTTAGAAAAAAAGAAAATATCAGATATGATTATTGACAAGGGACAGACATAAAAATTTCAAAGAATAAAATATAAAAGTGTTATGACTAATAAATGTACGAAGACAAAGATAAAATTAGTATAGTGAATAATTTACTCTCTCTCTCTCTCTCTCTCTCTCTCTCTCTCTCTCTGGTAGTACTGGGGATTTATCCCAGCACTGAGCTACATCCCCAGCTCTTTTCTTATTTTTTATTTTGACACAGAATCTCCCTAAGTAGCTAAGTCTTCCTGGCTGGGATTGAACTTTCAATCTTCCTGTTTCAGCCTCCCAAGATTCTGAGGTCATAGATGTGTACCACATGTCCAGCTCACAAATGGTAATTTTTATACACCATAAAACAATCACAAAATATCTATGAAAATTTTAAACATTCAGAAATAAATATAACAAGAAGTGGGTAAGACCTAGGTGAAGCAAAATGTAGGAAAGACAAAACCTTAAAACTATCAAAAAGACAAAAAATAAGATCCAAATCAATGAAGAGATATACCACACTCATGGATGGAACGATGATGCTGCAAGGAGGTGAATTCTTATTAAATTAATCTGTAAGTGCATGTCAGTTGCCAACAGGATTATTTATCCAATTTAGCCAGTAGAATCCAAAATTAATCTAAAATATAATTTTGATAATTATCAACTAGATTTTAAGAAAGGAGATTAAGGAGAGGGTCTGTGAATGATCAAATCAAAATACAGAAAAATTATTGAGATTGAAATAATGTTTTAGTATGCCCGAGTATATAAACAAGTCAATATTCCAGAAAGAATGCCCAAGGTGATATATGGCTTTGATAAATATGTTGATTTGGCTACATAGTGAAAGCCTAGATTGATTGTTTGTATACTTTCATGCATAATCCAATTAGAAAAATGCTTCACAAAAAATACTTCACACACAAAAAAATTTTAAAACTAAGAACTCATTGTTAAAAACACAGGAGAACTCTTTTGGTAAAGAGGACTCAAATGCCATTAATCAAAAGACGGCATGAACATTTTTTGAATTTCTCTGCAACACACACATACACAAAATGGGTCTTAATATATAAAGAGCTTTTTTATAACACTAAGGCAAAGAATAAGTAATGCAGTAACATGTACAAAAGATATAAAGAGGGGGCTGGGGATATAGCTCAGTGGAATAAGCGCTTGCCTAGCAAGCACAAGGTCCTGAGTTCGATCCCCAGTACCGCAAAAAAAAAAAAAAAAAAAAAAAGATATAAAGAAGACTCTTTAAAAGGAAGCCATAAAAAGAATCATAAATAGAAGGAATTTTGTTATAAAAATGCTAGGGTAAATTCACTACAAGACAAAGTTTTTGTGCATCTGATTGCTCAAAGCTAAAGAGCTGTATTTAGCTGCCTTGGGTGTGGGAGACTGACCACTCTCACAAGCTTTGGGCACGTTGTAAATGTTTGTGCCCTTTGCAGAAAGCAATCCTGTAATGCCCAGAAAAAATTTAAATGTGCAACCCAACAATGCCAGTTGTAAGTATCCACACTACAGAAATACTCATAGAGGTGAACGCCCTAAGTTTTATTGCAGCCTTCTTCGAATCGGAGAAAGAACAAACATGATTCAGTGACTGACCAGCTGGGAAATAGCTAGGTATTTATGCCAGGTCCACATCCTGATATTTTTAAAAGAATTAAGTCCATGTTTAAGAAAATATAATAGATCTCTATATTCTTAAGTGTAGATATGGTAGTGGCAAAATCCGTGCAGATAGGGCTTTCCTATGTTAGTAAAGAAACAAGAATGCCTTTATATTTGCGTGTATTTGTACCTGTACAGAGATTTGCCCATCCACTGCCAATCCTAGTGAACAGAGTGGAACTAGGATGGAGAGCATAGATTTAAACTGATCATTTTTTTATCTGTATTTCTCTGATGTGCCTTCTAAAAATTTGTCTCATAAGTTTTAAAGACAAAAAGCTAATGGGGCTTCCCATATTGTGTATTTCAGTTCTAAAATACAATTTTGAAGTATTCATAATAGCAAATCATAAATATAATATCAATGTATGATGTGTATATATAAAATTCTTACTATAGGAAATACGAAAATAAATACTTGATGAATTAAAGATTTATACTTAAAAATAAAACCATAAATACATTTTTTTTTTTTTCCGGTACCAGGGATCGAACTCAGGACCTTGCGCTTGCCAGGCAAGCGCTTATGCCACTGAGCTATACCCCCAGCCCCTCATAAATACATTTAAAAGGCAAGTTTAGATTTATATTAATATACTGGAAGAGGACATTATTTTCAAACTATGATGCCAAAGGTAGTAAAGGAATAGATGAAGAGATTTGATTACTTAAATCCCTTTATCTCATCTTATATGTCATAGAAACATTAAAAGACAAGTAAAAACCTTTTAAGAAACAATTGCAAGATGTGACTAAGACAAGGGTTAAAAATTTTGATGTACAACAAAATCCCAAAATTTTTAAAAATTCAAATACCATAAATAAAATCACACAGAGGACATTAACAGGTAATTCACACACAATAATTACACATTCCCTTAAAGATGTATCTCTTTATATAGGTGGGTAGATAAACACATACACACATACTTAGAAATACGTACATATATATTATACAGTAAGGTGTGAAATGAGATACTCTGCATATCAAATTGATATTACTTTTTTAAGTAATACTGAATATTGGTAGAATATAAAGAAAGGTCACTGTCATAATTTATGTGTGGGTGGTGGTAAGGGAGAAATAATTTGACATAACATGCCCACAGAGCAGTTTGGCAACAGGTATTCAGATCTTTAAATGTGCCTCCCTTTAACCTGGCAATTCCAATTCTAGCAATTAAACCTAAGGAAATAATTAAGAATGTATACAAAGATTTTGCTGAAATGAAATTCATCAAAATATCATTTATAAAAGCACACCTAGATTGCCCTTCTTCCTTGCCTGCTGCCAACGGAGGGAGAGCCATGTGGGGGGGGGCGGATTCAGAGATTCGGAAGAAGAAAATTAAGCAGGATGCCTCCCAAGGATAACTGCATTAGAACAGAGAGCTCTGCACAATTAGGAAGCCTTGAGATGCCCTTTAGCTGTACAAGGTATAAAAGTTATGCCAGCAGGGGTGATTTGAATCTCAAGGCAGACCTGTTGCTGACTGTTGGCAGGAAATAAACCCTCCAAGTTCAAAACCTCTGACTTTTTTGTTACCTGTGTCTTATCCACTCATCCAGCAAACACTTACTGATCAACTACTCCGTGCCAGGCACTGTTTGAAACACATGAGAGGGATGGATAGATAGAAAGATGTGGAGGGTGAGTGGGTAATTAATAACAGAAAGTAAAACAAAAGCAGATTGCAACTCAGATGTAAGACCTCCTTGATGTCTTCCCTATGCCCCCACCATTGCCCTTCTCAGCTGCTAAAATTGGCAGAGGGGAGAACAGCCCACAGCTCCTCCAAAAATTCAGAAGATTTGGATGGTATTAGAAGAAGGTGATGATTTTTGATACCTGGAGTACAGGCTGCCATCCAGGAAAGAAATGGAGTGTCAGAGACAAGAAGCTCTCAGGCAAGCATAGGGACAAGGTGGGGAGAGGGGTTAATAAAAGGAGAACACTGGGTAACAGGGGCACACTCTGCAACTTGCTGCCGTGCACTCAGCAAAGATGGAGCAGAAGATTCTTTCGTCTCACCTATGAGTTATAAGTCGGTGGAGGTACTGTGGAAATTGGTAATCAACAGTGGTGGGTTCTAGGAAAAACATGGCCCCAGGAAGGAGAATGGTAACCCAGAGACTCTTTTCTGGGTCCCTCAGAAAGTTGGGGTGGTGTAGACCTGGAGAGGTTGTTTTTCCGAGGAGGCAACACCTACATTTCTCCATAATCTCTGTGGTTTGGGCTCAATCATAAGGAATCTGGAGTAAAGAACAGAATACATTTCCTCAAAACCTCTGTGTGTGCATGTGATGTGCACAGGTACATCACACACAGGAAAGGACGCCACTCACCCTTTTCATACCCCTACCTCCCACCCAGGCAGGCACCTGAGACCCTGAAGTTCAGCAATGAACCTGCCAGGGAAGCACTCAGAGTACCCTCTGCTATATCAGAAAAAACACCACTGATCCCTGACTGAGTCCCTCTCCTTCAAACAGGGAACCTCAGTCACCCTTTAAGAGCAATGAAAACAAGCCCAATTCCCACAACAAAAGAGAAACAGGAAAAAATGGAACCCCTCAACAGTTCTACCCACAGGACTTGGTTAAGGAAATAAATCATGAGAAAAAAAAAAAAACCCGTGCAATTACCTTTTCTTTGCACTCATCAAAAAGGGGACAGAAGAATATATTCAAATAAATGGCAGATTATGAAATGATATGTGAAATACAATCCCACTTTGTGTGTTATAACTGCAGAAGAGAAATTATATATGCATCAAAGAGTCTAGAGGAATCATGCGGCACAGTTGGTATTGATCACAAAGGGATTTCCATTTCCTTTCTGTTGCCCATTTTTATCTTCTAATTTCTGAAACGAACTTGTATGTACGGTAAGAAACACGAGTAAAATGCATACAGAAATGAACAAGCAGACAGGTCACCTGCAGATGTGTCAGCCTTCAGGCCGCACAAGGCAAGTCAAGCTAAGGGGGTGACATATGCAGGTGATAGGCTGGTTTCCTGGCTCCACAAGCCCTTTCTCCAGCCACCTGCTATGTCCTAGGCTATAAGTGAGCCAAGTGACGCTCACAAGAGTGGCAATAACTTCTACAAAAATAAAACTCTTTCTCATAAAGGTTTCTGACAGGGCCCACAGAAGAGATCACAGGGGCCAGGGAGCCCTTCTGTCTACTCTGTGAATCTTCACGGTGCTTCTCTCCTCTTTGTAGACTGTGCAGGAGACAATCATCTTCCCAAAGGTTACCACTGTCGGGGACTTGCACGACAGCAACTGACGGGCAAACACCAACCTCTGTGGTTGGCCCTGGGTTCAAGGAGCACATTCACCCCAGAAACCCGGTTCATTGAATGATGTCGCATAGCCGTGTGACACACTTGTACACGCGGTCACTCTTTGTCATGCGCTGAGCTGTGCCAGCCCTGGCACATCACTTAGCCTTTAAAAGGAAAACTGGCAGCACCATTTCTCATTGTGGAAACACAGCAGGGAGATGACCTCAATCACCCTACATCGAAGTTTCCTTGATGTTTGGAGCTAAAAATATGCATTTCCTATCTCGGATTTATATGCCTACCAATGATTTTTTTCCTAAGAGCAGAGCCCTCCAACATTATTCTACTGTCTCCAAAACCTCTTTTGGCCTAGAAGAGGGGCGTGGATTTCAAAGGAAATTCCCACCTCCCAAAAGGCCTTCCCACAACACAGAGGTCCACAGCCAACTATAACTCACACCACATGGCATTTGCTTCCAAATATCGCCCTGGCCCCTTCATCATACTCCACATTGTGGGTTACCACTCTCCCTTCCTGGGATGTTTCTCTCCCAGAACCCACAGCTGTTCATCACTCACTGGCCCCCATGCTACCTCCACTGAGTTCTAACCCATAGAAAAGGAATGTTTGTACCCCTCCAGGGAACCCTGCGCAGTGCACATCCTTGTCATAGAGAAAATGCCCAACAACTCCCACTGCTGCAGATTTTCCCAGTATCTCACTGAAACAGGGTCTCTTGGTCAAGGGCATGAACACATTCTCTAACAAGACAGTAAGGTGTAGCTCAGAGCAGGACACTCGCCTAGCATGTGTGAAGCCCTGGGTTCCATCCCCAGAACTTTAGGCAGTTTAAAAAGAGCATAAAAGTACTAATTTCCAGTGGGCAGAAAACACAGGTGAGAGCCACTTTGGGTGCACTCCGATGATGCCAAATCTGCCTTCTAGACTGGAATATCATACCTGTGAGCGGACACCAACAAGATGGCTGGCCAGGTGGCAAAGGAGAAAAGCACAGGTTTCAATGGTTCCAGGTCATCAGAAAGCTTTCCTTGGAAGACCCTGGTCAGCTGTCTCATCAAGTTTGTCAAGCCAAAAGTCAGGAGCTGTAGAATGGTTTCCCAGGTTTTATTTTTTCAATCCCAGATTCTTAGGAGTGCTGGTACTATGTAGGAAGATTCCAAGTTCCAAGAGAATAGCAGCTAATACACTGCAGGTGCACTTAACACTATTCTAAATGCCTTCCCTTAATGCTTAAACCTCTGCAAGATGAATTTACTATTGCTATACCCATTTTAGAGTTGAGGAAACTGAGGCATAGGAAGGATAAATAATTTGCCCAATGTCCTACTTCTGATAACTGGTATTGCTAGAACTGAACCCAGACCTCTGGTCACTATGCACTAACAACTGAGTCCCACTGCCTCAGGCAGCCCCTCCGATGAGGAACCAAGTGGAGGGAAAGGCTGCAAGGATTAAGTTGCCTGAATTCAACCTTCCTTATCCGTGAGTCCCTCGCCCACATGGATATTCCATTTACAATCATGACCAGATGGTCGCTGAGAGTCTGATATGCCACCACCATGTTCCCCATGGCCCCAGGAGCCTGCCATCAAAAACCTAGTGTAGAAGTCAGGTGTGGTGGACCATGCCTGTAATCCCAGCATTCAGAAGGCTGAGAAAGAAGGATTGCTATGAATTCCAGGCCAGCCTGGCTACAAAGTGAGCTCACAGCCAGCCTGAACTACAAAGCTGGCCTATCTCAAAACAACAACAAACCCTAGTGCAGAGCCCGCTACTAGGAATACATTGATAACATCATGGTCAGGGACAACTGAAGGGCAGCTGGACCCAGAACCACCAGAGTCTCTTGCAGTCAAAGTGCAACAGAGTTTTCCAGTGGCAGACAGGCAGGAGGCCGAAGCAGAGAGCAAGTCAGGCTGTAACTTTGGGGCTATAACTTTGCATGAGTTTCCTGAACTTCTTCAACAAAATGCACAATATCCTACTTTAATTTCCATGCACTAACCCTAGACCAGCTCCGGTGCCAGGGCCAGCCAAAGGAAAAGGGAGGCACGTGGGCTCTGCAAGTCCTCCCTCTTGGGCCTTCTAGAGGACAGACACTGCTGACAGTCCAAATGCCGGGACCATGAGTCTCTGACCCTGCTGGAGAGCGAGGAAAAATAGAGACACACATTCGGTCTAGGCCTTTGACCTTTGGCTCTCACTTTTCTCTTTCCAGCATTTTTTTTTTAGGGAAAGAGTTTATATTTTCAAAGGGCTGCCTTGTCTTCTTTGCACATTTTCATGAAATGATGTAAAGAGGCAACTTCTTAAAAACACTGTAATGCCGGAAAATCCAGGCACTCTGAATGAGCCCGGCTGTTTTTCTATAATCACTCCAATGTCTGAAATGCCCAGATCGCATATGCTTCAGAGGCTGCCACTAACAATATGTTATTGATGCCATTTTAAGCAACTGCCAGCCAGCATCTCAAAGTGCAGCTCCTCCTTGGCAGAGGTGCGCTCGCCTGTAAAGCATCCCCACTCGCCCTCTCCGTGTGCGGGAGCCCACAGTTGCCGGCATTCCTGCCAGGGGCCAGGGGATGGCAACACCGAATGTAAACATTTATTGCCAGATGACAAGGAGAAGTCTGCCGTGTCAGGCTTCGGGGTTTGGGCCTCACAATAAACCCTTTGTCTCCGCAAATAGCAAAGGGGTGAGCATTCCCCTCCAACCTAGTCTACAGGAGGGAGAGCAGTTTCAACCAAATTTTAAAAACTATATATTCTTTTAAAGCAACACACACATTGTTACAGTAAGTGATTGGGGCTGGCGAGAGGCTAGGACTTGGTCTGTTTTTTGAGAAGCCTGTTTGAGAGAGCTGCACGTTTAAATTCACTGTGCAAGCTTTTACAGCACCAGAGCCTGCGGAGCCAAGCGGGGTTCCTTGTGAGGACGGGGAGAGAAGGTGGCGGTGTGAGTTAGAACAGGTTGTCTGCCACAATCAGAGACCCCAGCACACTTTAGGGATGAGCGCAGCTTCCTTGTAAAAGGGTAACAGGAAATATTCTTCCAGCCATTCTGAAACTGCCTTAGAAGTATTATGCTGTTAC
The DNA here is from genome assembly GCA_004027595.1 of Dinomys branickii. Taxonomy (NCBI): domain Eukaryota; kingdom Metazoa; phylum Chordata; class Mammalia; order Rodentia; family Dinomyidae; genus Dinomys; species Dinomys branickii. The sequence continues at coordinate 212,935 of PVLD010000097.1, forward strand.
AGATTTCAAAAGGTTAGCTTCAATGAACCTGACATCAGTATAACCCAAAATAACCCATTCAAGAGAAAAGTAAGAAATAATTGCTGTTTTCTCTTTTTTTCCCCTCCGCTATATTGCTATAATGATTTTGCATAACAGATTGAACAAAGTGCTGTTGTGACAGGTGGTAGAATTGAGCTAGTAAGCACCGAGACAGGGTTCAATTTAGTTTGTGAATCCTTTAATTGTTGTGCAGCTAATTAAAGAAGGTTCTTTACACTCGCAAGTGTTTACCGTTGCTAGTATGCATACATGAAAAATTAAATTGTGCCTTCAAGGGCTGAGAACTATAGAAAAATCATAGCTGAGGCTGCAACATGCTTACCAGCTCAAAATAGCTGCTTTTCACAATTGGAATTTGTAAAACTTTTTGCTAAGCAAATATAGAGCTAATTAGAAGTGTTCGTTGGACCAATTAACATTTAAATAAATAAGCCATATTGCACATTTCACAGTCTTTATTTAATGATGCTTCTAACTCTTTGGAAAGATTCTCTTAAGTACAAATAAGTTGTCATAAAAATGAAAGATAAAAATAACCCCATAACAGTATATGCTATTTTTTTTCCTTTTGCCTTGAAGTCCTTTACTAAAACTCTGTACCTATTATTGAAGAAGAAAGAAAAATAAAAACAACACACCTACCACCCACAAATGCAGCTCTTCCTTGCTTCTCTAGTTACCTTTCCCCTTCTTTGAATAGAAACAGGAAAACATATTTTATTACTATTTAAATTGTTATGATAATTCTGTTTACTTACCGTTTTTACTCCAAGATAGAAAAATCTGTTTCAGAAAATCCCACTTTAATCTGAGAACATGCGTAAGCAAGGCAAGGATGTAAAGAGAGACCAGAAGCCGCAGAGTCTGGGGACTGAGAGAAGAACAGTCTGGGAAGTCCCTCCACATGCTCACGCGTGGAGCAGACTCCAAGGTGCTGCGCCCACTTTCACCGGGCACGTTGGTTCTCAGCAGAAGCCAGAGGCACCTGGGACAAGGAGCCTCACCTGGATCTCAGAGTCTTTCTCTCTCATTCTTAAAGATCAGGATACAAGACCAATGAAACAGAAGAGACAACCCCGGAGCAGACCCAGGGAGCAGGTTGGCCAACTTACATCTGGCGAAGATACAAAAGCAATGCAGTAGAGGAAGGAGATTTCTTTTCTTCTTCTTCAGCAAGCAGTGCTGAAGCAACTGGATATCCACAGGCAAATAATAACAATCTCAGATCTCATATATATAAAAAAAATGCACCACAAAGCTAAATTAGAACACAAAGCTACAAAACTTTTTAAAGATAACATAGGAAGAAAACCAGAAGGAAGTACTAGATCTTGGTGGGTTTTAGATGTGATATCAGAAGCACAGTCTAAACACACACAAAGTGATGAACAGCATCTCATCAAAATTAATAAAAAGTTTGCTCCGCAGAAGCCTCTGCTAAAAGGATGAAAAGACAAGCTGCGTACTGGGAGGAAACATTTGCAATCCATATATCTGCAAAAGACTCATCGCTAAGCTATATAAAGAGCTGTCAAAACTCAACAGTAAAATGATAATAATAGCAGAAAAAGTAATATAATCAGTAAATAGAAAGGACATGGCAAGACATTTCACCAAAAACAACATACGGGTGGCAAAGAAATATGCAAAAAGATGTTCAACTTTACTAGCTATGAAGGAGATTCCAATTAAAACCACCATGCTACACCTCTCCATACCTACCAGAACTGTTTTGTTAGAACACCTCAAATAAAGAACAATGACAACAATTCTGGTAAAGCTGCAAAGAAATTGAATCTCACATGCATTGCTGGTACAGTTACAAAACACGACAGCCACTCTGCAAAACTTGGACAAGTTTTTGAAAAAGTGAAACATGCTTTCCCTCTAACCCAACAGTTGCACTACTGAAGATGTATCTTAGAGAAATAAAAACTTCTGTGCATGCAGAAACCTGTACACCACTGTTCACAGAACCTTTGTTTGTAAGTGCCAAAAGGTGGAAAGAAACTGAAGTGCCCCACAAGAGCGCATGGCTGAAGAAACTGCAGTACGACCATATCACAGGGCCATAGTCACCCATAAAAGGGAACAAACTGGAAATTCAGGCAACATCTTGAGTCACCATGAGAGCACTGTGTTCAATTTCAAAAGTCAGTGTTGAAGGTCACATACTGTATGATTCCATTTATAAACATTGTCAGACTGATAAAATCACAGTGAAAGGTACAGATCAGTAGTCACCAGGGACCAGGGGTGATGGGACAGGGAGTGGACAGGACAGTAAAGGAGTGGGCAAGTGAGGCCTGTGTTCTGTCTCTTAGTTGAGGCGGTGGCTACAATTCTACAGGTATGATGAAATGACACCAAACTAGCCACACACACTGGAGCAATGCCAGCGCTCTGGTTTTGGCATTAAACCCTGGTTCCTCAAGATGCAAGCAATAAGGACACCAGACAGAGCACACAGGACGCCTCTGCAACTTCCTGAAAATCTGTATTTTAAAATACAAAGTTAAAAAGAAAATTAAAGACTTTTTTAAATCACATGTTATTTCCTGTTTGTATTTTCTTACGTCCAAGACATGACCTATTTTGTAAGCTTTGGTGTCCATGGGTCCATGTAACCATTCTTCTCTGCTTGGAGGGCCTCTCTCTCTATCTCTGTCTCTCTGTCTCTCTGTCTCTCTCTGTCTCTGCACTGGTTACTCTCTTGCAAACCTGAGCGTCTTCTCACACCCCCTTCCCCGAGCCCTAGTATCTTATAATCACTAAGAAGTCTTATTGTTGGATTTTGGCTTCTAGTTCTGATACTAAATTAACAAAAGCCAATTAACACTGAAATAAATGAGGCACATTAGTAAAGAGTATTCAGAATGCCGAAATCTAAGGGATGAGTGGATATGACAACATGAAACAAAGAATTAAAAGCTTGGTTTTGCTTTTTGTTGTTGTTGTTTGGTTTGAGCTCTTCTCTCTCTTTCTTTTTTACTTTTTGCTTTGAGGTATTGTAGATTTTTATGAAGTTGGAAGAAATAAAACAGAGAAATCATACATGTTCTTCATATATTTTCTCCCAACAGAAAGTGCGTAAGAATATGCATAAGGGTATAGTACCACAACCAGGAAATTGTCACTGATACAAACCACCAACCAGGTTCACATTTTTACCAGTCTTACGTGTGTGTGTGTGTGTGTGTGTAGTTAGCTCTTCGAAATTTTATAACATGTACTTTTGTTTGACAAACAGATGAGATGAGGCTAGCTGGGGACTCTCCAAGCCAGCAAGGATTCTTCTTTCCAGCAAAATTCTCCCACTTAAAATTCAAAGTGTGGATTTAGACACTGTGAGCATCATGTGTTAATGAATTATGAGATTTAGGAGGCAAACTCTGGGGCAGGGACAGTCCCTTCTTATCGCTGGAGTCACAAACCACAGCTGTCAGCCAGGCCTCCCTTATCCATACACCGCAGCAGGAGTTCTAACAAGTAACAAATGCTCATGTTTTTAACCCTTTGGGCCTTGAGAGGTCAAAAGCCAGCTAGGGTTTTGGGTTCAGGTGAGAAGGTGGAGGGTGAGAAGCAACCTTGCAGGAAGGCTGAGCCCCTAGTTGGCCCAAGAGTCAGGGTACTCTTTAAAAAAATAGACTGAGGGCCTGAGGATGTAGCTTAGTGGTAGAGCGCTTGGCTGCCATGCATGAGGCCCTGAGCACCAGCCCCAATATTGTAAAAAGAAAAGAAAAACAGAGGAAGACAGAAAGCCCTTACATAGCAAAACAACGCAGCACACATCTGCAAAAGGCTCCTCCTCGCCCCCGAACCCCCTTCCACACTCTTCCCAGATGTGACACTTAGCAGATCTACATTGAGCATCCATGGGAAAGGTGGCTGCAGGAGAAAAATCTGAAGAAATTACCACAGGTAAAGCTTCTAGAGTTTCAAATGGATGCAGAAAATAGGCCAAGTTGGACGGATATTTTACTTCAGACTTATTATTCCCTAGACCCTAGGTCATGAGAACTCACAGAAATCTACCAGCTCAAACTCCTTCTCCAGACCAAATTAAACTTTCTTCTACTGGACAGGGATGGCAGAGTTGCCCTGTATACTTTTGCCTTAGTAAAAGACTGGCCTCTCTTCTGACTGGTATTTTTAGTTTGATGTAAGTAGTTTTTATATATGCAAAATAGCAGACAGAACGGAGAAGATTTTTAAGGTGTTGCAACCACTATGTATGTAGTACAGTGATAAATACATGGCACTACTGTATACACTTGTCAAAACCCATGGATTGTATACCAAGAAGGACCCTATATGTAAACTACAGACTTAGAATGATAAAGATGTGAAGATGTATCAGTGTAGCCAGGGATGGTGGTGCACACCTGTAATCCCAGCACTCAGGAGGCTGAGGCAGAAGGTTTGAGGCCAGCTTAGGCTACATCGCCAGACTCTGTCTCAAAAAAAAAAAAAAAGATGTATCAGTATAGACTCATTAGTTCTAGCAATTGTACCTATGTGCTGGGTGACATTGAGAGATGTCAACCATATGTGGAGGCAGGGTATGTGGGACTTCTCTGAACTTCCTACTCATTTCTCCTGTGGAGTTAAAATTGCCCCTAAAAGCAAATTTATTTATTTTTTAAAAATCAGAATGGGGGTATATAGCTCAGCAGCATAGTGCCTGCCTGGCAAGCACAAGGTCCTGAGTTCAATTCTGAGTACCAAAAAAAAAAAAAAAAAAAAAAAACCTCCAAAAAAGCAGAATGAAAAAATGTAAGGGACCTACTTATCCTAAGATTTACTTTCCAAATAAATCTTAAGTTGATGGAGATCTCAAAATGATGGAGCCTGGTGGACCCTTTACTGCCTGGGAAAGAGCAAAATGCAGAGATGCAGGACTGTGAAGGATGCACTTCACCATGGCAGAAGTAACCCTTGCTGTCAAAAAAAGAACATGGGTCTAAAACTGGATCACCAGTATCCTTTAGAAAAAACCTATGAATTCTGCCTGGCAAAGTTTTGCTGATGGTCTCCTCAGGCAGAATAGGAGTGACCCTGGCCATCTCCCCTGGATGAATCAGTCCCCTGGTCTCACTGTGTCACTATGATACGTTCAAAGTCAAACTACATCCACCAGCCAGACTAGATTTTAACATGAACCCCCAACCTACCACCCAAACCAAATGTTCATCATGGAGATTTGACTGTAGGCACTGCAAACTGAAAGAAAAACATCATCAGTTCTATATTTTACTTACTTCTTATTCCCTTTATGGTATCCAAGGTGACAATGTATTTGTTTCTTAAAATATCTGATGGTAGAGTCAAAAAGCAAACAGGTCCTATGCTTGCTGCTTTTATAGCATTTTGTTAATATTGCATTACAGATTACATGCAAATTGGCATGACTAAGTTTCACTTAAAGTGGTTTGTCCCTTCCACACACAATGAAAACCCTAGGACTAAAAGTTCATTTGGTATAATGACATGAAACTCACCTGAGTTAGCACAAGTAATAATGGCACTGTTGGTCAACATCACACCAGGCCCTAAGCCCTGTGCAAGTGCTGTCCTGATTTCCAGGAGTGACAGAACTCTGAGAGGTTGAACTGAGATGGAACCAGATGCATGAGACTCGCAGCTCCTTCCAAGTACACAACAGGTCTAATTCACTAGTGGTGATTTTCTCTGGGGAAGATAAGGCTGATCTGAGAGTGGAAAAGCAACTCTTCATGTGTGATTTCCAGACTGTACCATTTCCAGGCAGAGCAAACTTTTGCCACCAGATATGGAAGAAGCAGGTACCACGGCTCTTTTTCTTGATGGGATGGGTGTAGCAGGGGCATGGGGCAGGGGCGCTGAAGAAGCAACTCCCTCTGGTGCAGTGGAGCAGACACAAAAGGTATATCTGGCCCTGTCACCCACCTGGATGTGTGTGTGTGTGTGTGTGTGTGTGTGTTGGTAGGTAGGAGGGTGGTAGAGAAATAATGGTGAAGAGAGGGTTGTTTAAGGAAATGAGCATTTGCAAATGCAAATCTAGTAATTACATACCTCACATATAGCTCCCATAGACACCTAACTACCCATTTTCACACACAATTATTCAACTTGCATGGGTTTGTAATAGATAAGTAGGCATTAGGTGGGCACACCTGTTGGACTGACTTCTAAAATTATAAACAATCCTCTAAGGTAAAAGGGAAGAAGTTAATCATTTTAAAGAAAGGTCTTGGACCACCAGTGAGGGTGATTGCCAAGGTGTCCTGTGTGTTAAAGCCTTGGTGGTGAGCTTTGCCCTCTCCTGCAGTGACCTCTAGCAGGAGTCAGTTGACTGGCTAATCTGATAGAGCAGGTACACATTTTTTTCACCCACCTCAGGGCCCCTAGCCTCCACTCTCTTGGCAGATGCCCACCCAATCTCCAGCTCTGAGCCAAAGCCACTCTCCTGCCTCATGGTTTGCATCTGCTTTCTCTCCATCTCCTCTACCACTGCTCTGTCTGGGCATCCACTCTGCCCACATGACCCTTAAACACATTACAGAACAGCTACCCATTGCTTTGTAAATAGAGACTAAATTCCTCCACATGGCAACAAGAGAGACAAAGTGTCATGGCAATCTGTCTTTCCTGCCCACCTCACACCTTCCCCTTACTTTGTACCTCCAGCATCATAGCCCACCTTCCAACCCTCATATTCATGAAGTTCCCTCTGCCACAGGGCCTTTGCACTTGCTATTCCCTCTACCTAGGATGCACTTCCCCATGCTGTGCCTCCTTAACTCCCACCTGAGATTACTGGGATTGTACCTGCACCACATCCAAGTCTCTTACCAGAGGCTCTGGCAAGCTCCTCTCCCTAAAGCAATCACCAGCCTTTGCCTTTGTTCATGTGACTTTTCTTATGAAGTATTTCCTGTGACTCTAAGCTCCATGAAGATGGGAATCAGATCTATGTTTGCTCATTACCATGTCCCAGTAAAGTCTTTGGAATGAATGAGTTAATGAGTGAACATCTGAATGAGTGAATAAATTGGCCCTTCAGCCTTGATGGCATAGCTTGTGCTTCTCTGGCGCCCCTTCTACATTTATCCTGGTAACTGTCCTCCTCCCTAACAAGCAGGACGTGAACAAGAACCTCTACATAAAACTGAAGCTCCGGAGCACACAGTCGGTGGATGAATGAATGACAGGTGAACCCTTGGGATGGCAGGGTTCACTTCGGAATTATTCTCATTACTCAAACCTAAGACCGATATGACTCCCTTGTGCAAATTACTGTTCCCAGACACAGCTTCACATAGTAGGCGTCACACACATTTGCCAATCAGATAAATGAATTAATGCTCTCATAGACATACACTGTAAATAGATAACACACAAGTCGTTTCCAAAGCGCCATTGAGTATTTAGCAGGCACACAATCTTACACAGCCACTGCAGTAGTTTCATTTGAAGTTACCAAGCAATTTAAAAATTAAATGAGCATGCACCCTGTCATATTTTGATCTAACTATGCACTAATTTTCAGGACAGAGAAAAAACAGTTAATTACTATTTTGTACCATGGTCCTCTCCTTCCTTCCTTTTACTGTAATGGAATGCAGTTGAATAAAGAAGTTACTCTAGTGTAAGTTTCATCTGGAGAAATAAAACAGTCCTTATAACTCTTTGTTTGTGACTTTAATTTTAGCCCACTTAAGAGTAGTTATCTGATGTCCTTGTATGAAGAGAGATATTTTTAGAGAAACCAGAAATCACACAGAAAACCAGAGGGTCAGTTAGGAAAAGGCCATGTCCTGGGTCCTTGAGGAAGCCATGGCATCAGGAGCCTGCAGCACCAAGTGACCAGATAACCACAGCCAGTAATGACCGCTGAGTGAGGCTCAGAGCATGAATTTTGCATCTCAGGGTTCCCCACTCTTCTTGCAACCCTCGCGATGTGAGCTTCCATTGTCAGAACATAAGCATGGACTTCTGAAAGTCAAATCCTGTGGTCTCCTTAATGAAATCCCTGTGGCAGCCACTCCTATCCTTCCTTTGTATTTTAGATTAAACCACAAAATCTTTCTGTCCCCACCTCCCTGCTCCAGTGGATTTGAGGTTTCCTTCTGCTTTCCCTGCAATTTCTTGACGACACCCATTGAAGCCCAGAGCCTCGCAATGGAACACTGGAATTTCCAGCAGAGGCATGGCCGAAGCCCACCTGGACTGTCGAAGTGGAGATTGTGCCCTCCTCCCTGAAAAGTCAGAGAGGCCAAGCACCTCTCACCGCCTGGCCAGCCTCCTCCAACAGCTGGGGACCACGGGCTAGCATCCACACTCACTTGCTCCCTCTCTCCCAGTGTACAACTTTTTGGGAAATCCTTAACCAAAGTAGAGGCTAACGAGAGAACATAGGATGTATAAGATGTGCTGCATCCGCTAAATTAATACTGATTTGTCCTGGGGCGCAATTACAAAGTTTAAGGTTACAGTGCCAGCAGTGGGAGAGACAATTATAGTCTAAGACAGCCAGCTAAGGGGTGACAGGCAGCTGCAATCAGAGCGAGAAAAAGTTCGGTGGAAGATTCTATTTCTAAGAGACTCTGGGTTTCTTTTCTCCTTCTTCACCTGTCTCACATCACCCCTAGGCTGCCCTGGGCTTCATCATGCTTTACAGTGGAGCTCTGAGCCAAAGGTGCACCATGAACAGCAACAGCGGCAAGGGGAGCCTTGGGGAACAGATGGAGGGCTCAGGGATCCGTCTCTTGGGCCTGGGATCAGAGGTGAGGGAAATACCCTAAACCACATGTTTTGGAATTCCTCAGCAGAGTAACAGCAGCGATGAGGCTGCCAGGGTTGAGATTCAGCACCCATCTGCCCAGATCCCTGCAGCAGGAACGGCGGTGAATGCTGTTTCTGGCTGTGGCCAAGGGAAGATTCCCAGCCCCCAGCCTGAGTGTCTGCAGGAAAAACCTGGTCCCTAGTGAATACACATCAACCCAGCAATGCTCAAGGGCATGCAGCACCTGGCGTTTATAAAGTGCTCTAGTGAGGAGACTCATGAAACTCACAAGTGGGGATTTCTGTTTATTCTGACATCAGGATGGATGATCCCAGGGACCCCAGCTGGGCTGCAGCGGCCCCATGGGTGCTAGAGGTGGGCTGAGGATAAGCCTGCGGGGCAGTCAGGGCAGAGAGCTATGATTCCACTATGTGGAATTCCTATGCAGGGAGGAGGGCACAATTCCACTACTGGAATCCTCCAGAAATTACACAGACCTGCCTGCCTCCTGACCTGCCCATGAGAACTTCTGGCTTTGCAGTCTTTGTAAGAGCTGCAAGTCCTCACAGGTTTGGGGAAAGCCCCCTCTGGCCTCAGGCAGGCTGGATTTCCAGGGCCACCACACGATTGGGGTTCATGCTCAATGGGCCCGGCTAGTGTGGTGGTTGAAGCCTCAAAGAAGCACAGCAGACTGGGTCTTAACCTCAGCCCCTGGAGACTATCCTTTGGCAAGTTAAACTCCAGTGTTCTGCTTTCTCACACTGGAAAGTCCTGCCCAGCTACCAGCCACCCCTGACCCTAAGAGAGTTTCATTTCAAGCTCAGCACTCCCTCTGACTCAGGCCTCCTTTCTTCTCATCCAGCCCTTTTTCAGCTTGAGAGCTTATTAAAAGGGAAAGCAGTCCCTCACATTTTTTATGTTATAACTTCCAGCTTATACTAAGGACAATTGAACTAAAGATCAAAGTAAAGTGAAAAGCAAATTAGTGGAATTTCTCTCCTCTTTCTGCTCGGCACAACCCCAGACCCACTCAGCTCAGCTGTAGGCAGCAGAGTCTGCTGAAGGAGTGCTTGGTAAGTGGGCACTTCCCCCCAGTGTGGCAGGTGTCTGTGTAGGGTCCCTCCTTGAGCACCTCTGAAGTCCTGAGCTGGATGTCTGGGGAGACATCTCAGGAGAGGAGGCAGTATCCACAGAGGGATTGAAGTCCCAGCAGGTGATAGAGAAATCTTAGGAAAAACCTAACTGAGCTACACGCCAAGGGGAGGCCTGGCCAGCCTTCTCTCCTCTCTAATTCTGCTGGAAACTTTCTTTTTGAGAGACCTTTACAGCTCAACTGAAAAATGTCACAGTGATACACTCAGCTGTCAGGTGGTCCTAGAAGATGGAAAGCTAGGGGGGCCCGCAGCAACTACCTGCCACCTGCCTGTGCCAACAGGAGCCCAGTGAGCAGGCAGAGATGAGAGGTGGTAGGCAGAGAATCCACTGAGATTCAGGAGCTCAGGAACTATGGCTTACTCACTCAGGGGACATTTACTGAGCTGACACCTTCAAAGGTTCCAGTATTGTGCTTGTCTTAGCCTTGCCTTGAACTTTCCTACTGATGAGGAGAGTGGTCTGTGATGAGTGTCACCATAACACCATCCCTGGGAGTAAATCATGACTCACCTGTATCAGACAAGTAAGAGATTTCTGAGCTGAGGAGTATGGACAAGATTTTTAAGAATTATATAAAAAATTAAAATAAAATCAAGAGGGGACCATGCATCTTGGGCAAAAGAGAGATTTTCTTTATAAGGACACTGTATCCAGATTAGAAGAGAAGCAAGGTGCCCACCTATGGTTGCTAAATCCAGCAGGGAACTGAGATCAACCCCAAGGAACCTTTCTCCAAACATCCCACCCCAAAGAATATCCTAAGCATGGGGGGACCTTCCAAAAACTGCCTTTAAGAAGAATTGCACATAAGCCTGTAATTTCAGGGATCATTTCTATAGTATCTTATGAGAAGAGCTGCACAAACTAGCCCTTTCCCTGGAAACTATAAGGTCTGGTCCATGGAACCAGTACGGTGGGAGAGTCTTTATGCTATGTGCCCGCACACCCAACACTGAGCCACAGAAGCCTCACAGTATAGGAATCTCGGCTCATGGTGAGGGGAGCCTGGCATGTCCAGAGAGGTGGAGTGTAGGAATCCCTCCTTCTCCAAGGGCTCCAAGCCCTGAGACCTGCAAAAGCGGGCCACATCTCCTTGGAAGGGGAGACTCCCAGAAAACATACTGCCAGCATTCCAAGGGGCTCACCCTGCTTAGACCTCTATTCAGCAGCTATCTGAATGAGGATGAGAAGGGACCAGCACAGGATGCTAAGCCTGGGACACAAATGAAATTCATAAATGAATCTCTGTCTTCCCACTGGCTACTATGATTAACCAGAGGAAAGAAGCTTTCCACTCTACCCGAAGCAGACTTATAGTTCTAAAAAATTGGTCTTTGATCACACCCTTCAGCTCCCCAATACCCTCATCATGAAAGTCTAGGTCCATTACACCAGGTTGCCCCAGAACAGTGATGGCAAACTTTTTAAAGAGCTTTCAGTGGTAACAAGCAGCCACCTGTGCACACATACCACAGGTTCACCACTGCTGCCCTAGGAAGTTCTCAGAATGAAGAGGCTGAAGCAGCTGACCAGGCATAGGAGGGAGGAGGTGATCCTAGAGAAGCTCACAGGGGTCAAGGACTATTTTTCTACCCTTACAGAGACCCACACGAGACAGCTTGAGCCTGAATACCATGGCACAGAAACCTCACCTTCAAGCGGCCACATGGGCTTGAGCAATAAGCATTGCAGGCATGGGCATGTGGCCAGCTGAGCAACACACTCCTAGCAAGGGTCCCAGCAGATACCTTGAAGACTCCTGTGTGACCTGACCAAGCATTCACAATTGGGGGGAAATCTAACTCGATTTAAGACCTTTCCCCGCTCAAGTGCTGATGAGCAAATCCATCCCTAGGCCCTCCCAGGTCCCCGGAGTATGGGTACGTGAGAGAGGGTGGGGGCCCTGTTGGTGCCTTTGTCTGGACTCAGGTTGAACGAGAGAAGCCACCATTGGCCTTAGTTCAGTTTCCTAAAAACTGCAATAGCCACAGCCCTGTTCATCCTCCTCCAGTCCAGGATCTCACAGCACCCACTTTGTGCTCAAGGTAGTAGCTCTTGCCGGCCTCCGAATCTGAGGGTGACAAGGGCTGGAAAGAGCTGAGGAAGGAAGAGGACCCCTAAGAGGCTCAGCCTACAGACTAACCCCCCCCCCCGGGCCTTCCAGGCCCAGATGAGACGCACCATGTCTGCAGACGCGCCCCCCAAGCCCTTCTCTGGCTGGGGTCTTGGAGCCTCTGCCCTGATGCCTGGTTTGGCCGGATGAGTAGCATCCATGCTGTGTGTGTGCTGGAGAGGGCGGAGCACCCTGGGGACAGACCGCACATCCCAGCAGCCATTAGTGTCGGCAGCTTCTTTTCGAACAGGGATTAAGCAACAGAGCAACAAATGTCCCTTTCTGTTGAGTGTTTGACCTTATCTCCAGTGTGTCATCAGCTTCGAGAGTCATGGCTTATGTCAGTGTGGGTGAAAAACGGCCTCCACGGCTTCCAAATTGGGATCGCTCTGCTCTCAGCAGCAGATGTAACCCAAGCCCGTGGTAAGTGGCAATAAATGGTTTGGAAAGAGGCGGTAGGTCCCTCACAGCCGCCAGCCACGGGAGAGTAGTTCCGGCATCTCTCAAGCATCGCCCCCACCCCAGCCTCGCTGAAGAGAGTCTTCTGGGCCCAGCCTGCCATCATCAGGGCAAAAGGAGTCGCAGACCTTGACTGTCCTGGCCAGGGAAGGATGCACAGTCAGGCAGCCATTTACAGTGGCTGAATGCCAGGCTCCATGTCAGGCCCTGCTTCCTCTGAACTCAAGTGAGCTGCTTCCTACAGGCCTGCAGCTCAGTCCTGCTTCTGCCCCCTGCTCAGGCCTCCCTCTGTTCCAGTGAGAGGCTCCTACAGGTCCTGACCACAGGGCACTGGGCATCCGAGTGGGAACCAAGGCTCCAACCCAGACACTCTGCTTAGCTCCAACCAGTGCTTCCCTCCCTACCTCCAAAGACCCATGCAAGATGGACAGGTGGACACTGGCCTCTCCACTGCCTCCTCTGTCTGAATCCTAAACATACAGGTGTCAGCATGTTACCTTTAAAACTGTGATAAATGGGCTGTGACCACAGATAAACCTTGGGATCTAGCACACACACCATGGGCCTATAGACAGGCTCTGCCACTGGTTCTAATATAATAGAAGTGTTCTGTATGACCCAGGATGAACTTCTAAGTTTCTTCCACAAAAACCCAGAACATAAGCCCCAAAGTAAATACCTAATCCCTGTAGTCCTGTCCGTATCCCCAGCACTGCTCCAAAGCCTGTAGATTTTAATTTTGGCAAACAGTGATGAGGACCTGCTAGACGTCATAAGGGACAAGAGACAGGGCAGGCAGACATTAAACAGCAAGATGATAGCACAGTCAGAGCCATCAGAGACAACAGAGATATAAAAGTAGTGAGGCACTTTTTCATCTGGGTAGTGAAGGATGAATAGGAGTTCTCTGGGGTGGGGTAGAGTAGCTCGTTTTCTAACAGAAAGAAATAGCATGTGAAAAAGCGAGGATAATTCAAGGACAGAATAGAGGAGGGAGAGGGCTTGGGAGGGGAGAATATCCCATGAGACAAAGCTGGGAAGGCAGGATGGCCCAGGAAGCAGGAGGCCTCAGCTGCAATGGAGGCCAGTAACAGAATGTTCAGAGTCTCCTTGCTTCTTTTTCTTTAAATCCAGGTCTAAATAAGAAGCAGAGCAAGGGACAATTCCAAGGTCTCCAGGAACAACTTGCCAGTTGCAGGGCCTGGGGCTTGCTGTTCCTTTGGACACTTCCACTGGGGTTCTGCTAGGCTCACGGTGCTCTGCAAGGCCCACAGCTCCCCCCAGCTGAGGACACAAGAAACAGCACTAAAGGGATCCCAGGGCAGCACCCATGCTGTGTTCCAATGACAGAGAAGGTTCACAGTGCAGCCGGAATTTCATCTGGACCAAAATGCTTGAGTCTGGAAAGCTGGACAGAAGCAGGCAGAGTAACACTGGCAGGAAGAACAACATAAGCCAGGCCATGGGGGCGGACATGTGTGGTCTTCTCAGAGCAAGGAGAGGGCAGATGGTCATGCAGGGATCTGTCAGGAGCTTAAGGAAGCTTAGGGACATTGGAGCAGAGAGGGCCTTGAATGGCAAGTCTGATCATTAGAATTTGTTCTGGAGGTTATTGGGAACACTTTGGGAATCTGAAAAGAGCTGGGGATACAATTGGGAGAAGCAGTAATAACAAGACAAGCTCAAAGAGCCAAGGACAAGAGAAGGAACCCAGCCTTGGAAGTAGGTAATGGCTGAGCTGTCCAGCAAAGCAGGAAACACCCACAGAGGCATCCAACAGGATGCCACAGCTTCCCTGGAATCCTACTGACTCCCAGGGTGGCAATGCCAGGCGGGTGTCCCCAGGCTCTTCAGTTACCACAATCACTCTGACACCTGCCCGCAGCTCACTGCCTCCCTCATTCTCTGGACCATCTCCACTCAGACTCCTGCCTCTCTTTCCTCTTCCTGTCCCTTGCGGCCCCTCCTCTTCCAGAGCTGGTCCTGCTCCCTACAAGACCCTTTCCTCTCTCCTCGTTCTCCAGCTGGGAGGCCACCTTATATGAGTACCACTTCCTTGTCCCACTGCAAGGCTGTGTCCTCTCCCAAACCTTCCAGCACTAGACAGAGGTAACCTTCGGCCTTACCACTCCACAGAGCTTCCTCCATCTCTGCAAATCTCTGCTTCCCTCGCCTGAAGATCTCGTAGCACCAAGACCAGGCCTGCCTTGGGACATCACTCCATAGGAAAAGTACAGGGGATCCACCTCCTGATGGTCCACTAGGGAAGTGTGTCCAGGAGAGGCCCAGGCCTTATTCTCTGGTCGCCACTACACATCAGCACAGTATGTGGTCTACTCTGGGCCCTCACTCAATATCCTGTGAATGAAGGAAGGAAAGGAGAAGGAGAGGCTGTGGCAGGAACACATGTGACCCAGGCTGGGGTATGACTATCTTTCTTAGTGCTTTCCCTGCCTAGACTGGGGAGAGTGCTGCTTAAACCAGGTCCAGATCCCCTGTACAGACCTGCAAACATGACTGCTCTTAGCGGGAAGAGCTGTGTTTTATTTCAGAAGTGCAGACTAAGCTGGCTAATTTTAAGGATATTGTGGGCTATTCTGTGGAGCAAAGAGCACTCTTGACTGATGTGTGATAAAGGACAATTTCCTACAGCAAATTCCCTCCATGTGGTGAACACTCATATGCTCCTGAAGCCAGTGCCACCTGCCACAGGGACACATGCCTGCCCTCACCTCCACTCTTGGCACACATGATGGCCAGGGAGCCAGAGCTTCCCACCAACAATACCACTTCTGACCAGTGTGGCCTCACTTTCTTCCCTTGTTAGCAGCCTCTTTCTGGGTGTCATAGGAGTGACTTGCCGATAAAAGCAGAAACACACTTACCTTCCTAACTCTCCCACAAACTTCCTCTTTACCAAATTAAAAAAAAAAAAAATTCCCTACCCACATCCCATCCACCCAAAGAATGCTTAATCAATGAAAAAATTAACTGTATCCCTAAATAAAGAAGTGCAGATATTTTCTTTACAGTGCTTTATTAATTTGTAAATACCATTATTGAATTTTTGAAAGTTCTAATTTAAATGTATTGATCTATTATTGTTTTGTGGATTTTCCACCCAAATGTCTTGAAGGGAAAGGCTGGTGAATACGAGTAAAGGCTGCTGCAAGCTTTGCAGGAAGGAGGCGCGCGGAGTTCTGCGGTGTCCAGTGCGTTGACATGTTTATGCTTCCTTCAAATAGGACCACTAGCTTTTCATAACTGTGTCGGCCAGTAGCCATAACAGGAAGTGGGACATGGACGCAGAGCTGTCGTCTCTTCGGAGGTGGAGATGGGAGGTAGCAACCAGTAGAAAACAAGTAAACATATCACCCAAAAAGCAAACAAAAGAAGGTCCCTTTGACTCGCAGTGGCTCCCATGGCCACTGTGATGAGATTGAAGCCAAGGCAGGGAAAGCGCGCTCCTCTCCCGATTGGCTTCTTCTAACAAAATAAATTAAATGAAGAAATACTTGCTGTCTCCCCCTGTTGTAAACCCATAGTAAACTTCAAGGGAGTTTCCTTAGTGATACTTGAATACACAAAAGAAATTCGGATGGGGGTTGAGGTGCCAGGAGATGAAATAAAAGGAAGTGTCTATATGGGTCAAGCCAGCACTACCTTCCCCCAGAGCCTGACTTTTTGCATCCCTTGCCCTGTCTTCTACCACCCAGAGAAAGACTTAATAATGGAGGTCGCAGCATGTCTCTCCTTCCTGTACCCTTCAGGGCTTCCAGTGTCCTTAGCATCAGCCCTTTGCCCCAGCTCTGCAGCCCCTTGACTGCTCTCTTCCCTGGTGCTCTAGCCCAGCTGGGCTGGCGTGCGGGTCCTACCCACAGCTGGTACCCATTGCTCTGCAGAGCACCCTCTGGTTGGAAGCCTGGTGGCATCTTACCCTGTGAGCCTCCAACGTCACTTCCTCAGGAAGGTCTCCCAAAGCAACACCTTCTGAATTGGGCACCCTGTTCCTATGAGCTCACACTTCCCAGTGAGAATTCTCCTGCTTGCTATTTGCTGACTCTGTATCGTCTGTCCCCATGTGCCTCTCCCTGCCCAGAATGTAAACAAGAGCCTTGCCTGTCACCCAGTCCCCAGCAGTGTGCCTGGCACACAGGATGTGCAAAGAAGCAATGACCTAATCAAGACAAGCGTGCTTGCTTTGGGGAAATGATTCGAGCGGAATATTCAGAACACAGACGGAGCACCTAAGTAAATACGCGGCTGGTCCCTAAAGAGAAGCCTCCAGACATGAGCCTTCTGCCCTGTGCACTGCCCTCACGGAACTTCACAGCGAGAGCAATCAGAATGCTGGGGTTCCCCTTCTGGTGCCTTCAGGCTAAACGTTTAAAAGCAGGGATCCCTTCAGTGTCGTGGTGCTCACATCTGAGGACATAGCTGAGTTTCTCTGCAGTTTGAAACAAACGAGTTGAGTCACTTTTGAATTATGGAGCACTAAAAAATGAATATTTATGACTCTTCAACGTCTCACCTCTTTTTGGCCAGTCATAACTCAGGTTCATCCACCTTTGTGGCATCCCAGGGCCAAGCTGCCACATTCTTAAGGATTGGATGGGCCTGCTGGGGTGTCCACACCGCCAGGCCAAGCTTCATAGGGTGGCCCATCGCCAGCCCTGACTCCACAGCTCCCATGTCCAGAGCCCCTGAGGTTCCTGCCAATGTTTAACCCTCTGTGAGAATTTCTATGCAGGCAGCAAGTGCTGCCTGAGGTGCAGTAATTAGGGGTCTGATTGCCTGACTGGGCCACATACACATGGACAAAAGACTGACTACTGGCAAAAACAAACTCTGTTTCCAAAAGAGGGGGTCTCTGAAGAATGTCCTCGTACCTGGGGCTGCAGTTGGTGTTTGTCTCTTCTTCTGGGTGCCTTGAGGCTAAACATCCTTAATTCCTTCCTCGGAGGTGCAGGAAAGATGGAATCATGTCAAGCTGGCATGATGCTAAGCATGGTGCCCAGCAGAGTGAAAATCCCCCAGTTACTAACTATGGCCGTTCATTCTAGACAGGCCTCAATGGCAGTGTGAGGTTGAATGCCACATTACTTCACCACCCTCGCCCTTTGCGGGATCTGCCGCAGCCCTCAGAATGAGTGCTCCCATCGAAAGCATCTCATTCTGATGCCCACCCTGCCCAGCCCCTGGGCAGCCTGTCCTGGTGCCCCCACCTGCTTTGCTCACCCCTATCACTTCCCCTCACTTGTCTCCCTTTCCGGTCCTCATCCACAAGCCCTCATCTTTCACCATTCCCAGCTTTTAGACTTCCTGGCAAGGGTAAGTGCACGCCCAGTTCCCTCCCTCATCGTCCTGAGAGGAATCAGCCCCACCTACTATATTCAGCATATCCCACGGGTGGTTCATGCCACACAGGGCTCTGTGGCAAAGACATAAGCCAGGAATACCTTATGCCAGATTTGGGGACTGTGGCTGGCGGACCAGCAGAGAACCAAGATCCACAAAGGTGGGTGACACAGGGCAAAGCTAACTTCCCCTTCTAGTCCCCACCTGGGCTCCCAACCCAGGGATGGTTAGTAAGTATTTACAAACAGCTAGACTCTGTGTACAAAGGGAGAAAGAGGTATGTCATATACACACTTTCCACCATATTGTCATTGTTATGGCTTGTCTAGATGTCCCCCACCCAAAACCTTATGCAGTCATAGAGATCATAGGTGGAGACTTTTCAGAGGTGCCTGGATCTAGAGCATGTGACACTGGGATTGTTTCATGGTGTAATGCTAGGATTAAAAACATTAGGATTAAGGGTGGGACTGCTACTGGGTAGCCTGTATAAGATGTAAGGGATAGAAAAAGCCCTTGTTTCTTTGCTACCTTCTGCCTGCCATGAACTGTTTCTCCTCTACAATGCCTGTCTGCCATGCCACTCTGCCTTGGAGCCAGCTGATTATGGACTGAAACCTCTACAAACCATGAGCTAAATAAACCTTTCATCCCTTAACTTGCGAGTGCTTGGTAATTTGTCTCAGCAACAAGAAAAGTAACTAAGACAGTCATGTAAGCTCCAGTTGGGGAGAATGTACAACATTCTAAAATGCCTATATTCAGGAAATAAAAATAAAAGCACTAGTTTTCATTTATCAAACCATATTTATAGGAGGTTTCCAAAATAACTATACATGCCTTATTCCCACCTGGCCTTCCCCACAGCACAGGGACTGGATAGGGCTGGGTCATGACACCCCCAATACTCCTTACCCACAAGATTCTGAGGAATTCATAAACCTACTAAGGTCACTTGGGAAAGAACAGACAAAGACCCTACTCTGTGCCTCCAGCACCAGCACACCATCCTACACACAGTATACACCAGGGAGGTCAGAGGACTTGAAGGGGACAACTTCACAACAGGAGGCAGAATAGAGATGAGCTGTCCCTTATTCTTTGAACAGGCACTAGAGATTGCATTCTTGCCTTCCCCATAAGGGTTTGTCAGCTCTGGTGCCTCTCAGCTTCCCACTCCATATCAGTGATGGAGGAGAGAGGCAAAGACGTCAGTGAGAGGGAACTGGATCGCCAGTGGGACTTCAAAGAGCTACCAGGACACAGCCACGCCATCTGATTCAGGCTCCCAAACGTGCGTTAGAAGACACAGAACATGGGGAGCTTTCCAGGCTGGGACAGTGATGTGATGTATGCCTGGGTGCTGCAAGCCCTGTTCTATTTTAAGAAACCTCCACCAACTTCAAATTCCATGCCAGTATGTGGATGACACAGGGGGACTCTTATACCATCTCACAGACAGAAGATCAGGTCTCGGCAAGGTAAGGTCAAGTGGCACACTCAAAGGCACATCAAGGTTGGAGACAGGGATGAAGTTACACTGTTGGGCCTCTGAGGATGGAGCGAGAGAAGGGTAGCCCTGGGGGAGCCTGTCACCTCCCAAAACTCAAACCTTAGGGCAGTTAGTGGGACCCAACAGGAAACAGCCAGGACTTCTGTCAGGCCCTGAGACGGAGACCACGGAGGCTGCCTGCTATCCCCATTCTCAAGCAGACCACAGCCTGGTCGGAAAGTCTGATACCACTTCTCCTCCCCGCCTGGGCTCCTATTGCTCCATCTCCTGTGAGTCCTCTCTTCTCCTGCACGTCTCTGTTCATATCAGCTCTCTTGCCACCTTGTATCCAACAATCTCCAGCCCCTTCCTGGGTGCCTATCTCAAGTGTGGCTACAGCGTGAGTACTGGCCTCCCCATCGAGCTGTGAGTTCTCAAGGCAGCCAGGTACTAGGTGCCATGGACACAGGCTGACCCTTTACCTACGTGCATGCAACGTTATGTCAGATTTGGGTTCCTCAGTGACAAGGACAACAAGGTCCTAGCCTCATGGATTATGTGCTTTCACAGCCATCCAGCCAACAGTCAGGGAACGGGGGGAAACATCCATGCCCCCAGGAAGTGCCATGAGTGCATACAACTCGGGAGGCATGAGACTGACTAAAAGGTACACTGGACAAGTACAGCGGTCAGGGAGAACTTTCTTTTTTTTTTTTTTTTTTGCGGTACTGGGGATTGAACTCAGGACCCTGCGCTTGCTAGGCAAACGCTTATTCCACTGAGCTATATCCCCAGCCCAGGGAGAACTTTCTGAGAAGGGGACATTTGAACTGAGAGCTGCATGAAGATCAAAGGATGAGCACTCCAGACAGGAGAAACAACACACACAAAGGCTGTAGATTTACTGCTACAGTGGTCTCCTTTATAGAAGGTTTTGCTTCCCAGTTTCAGTTACCCATGGCCAAATGTGGTCTGAAAATAGTAACTGTTAAACTCCATAAGTAGACAATTTATAAGTTTGAAATTGTCATCCTAAGTAACATAAAATCTCCACCATCCCGCTCTATACCACCAGGGACATGAACCAGTCCTTCATCCAACATTATCCACATTGTATATGCTACCTTCCTCCCTCAGTCACTCAGTACCCATCTCAGCCACCAGCCTGACTGTCACAGTAGCCCAGTGTTCTATGTTCAAGTGACCTTTATTTGACTGAATGGCCTCAAAGCACAGGAGTTATGATGCTGGCAATTCAGATATGCCAAAGAGAAGAGCTTCCTTGAAGTGCATAGATGAAAGTACAGTTATTTTGAGAGAGACTATACTCACATACCTTTTATCAGAAAATATTGCTATAATTGTCTATTAAATATTGCTGCTCATTTCTTACTATGCCTAATTTGTAAAGTAAACCTCCTAGGTTTATAAATACAGAAAAAAGCTTAGTATCTATAAGGGTGAGGACTATCACAGTTCCAGACATCCACCAGTGGTCCGTGAACATATCCCACATGGATGGCAGGGACTGTTGCAGTAGTTCTAACCATCTTTTGGGCTTCACCCATTCTATTTTCTAAAGTATTTTGCTCTGCCCAACTCCCTTTGAGAACTAAAAGCAATCTGAATGCTGGGCTCTGAACACCTAGTAGATACTCAGTAATAGCCACCGGCCTGAGGTGGGGCTGTGCTGCCTGGTGTCTGTTTTCAGCCTCATCAGCTGACACAGTAATTGGGAGGAGGCATGAAGGTCAAAGGTCATCAAACCAAAGACCCTCATTGTCTCTGAAGCCAGGTTGTTCCAAGGTGGTGAAACAGGGCAGTGACCACAAAGACTAATCCACAGAGCTGAGGACACAGATAGAGATTAGGAGGTCAAAAGCCACTGTCATCACCACTTAGGTGCATAGAGTAGGGGTGGGCCATGGAGACACGGCACTTGGTAATTTCTCAGGAACAGCTGGCCTGCAAGGAAAGCTGGGCATCTGGGGAGAACTGCAGAGAGGGGTTATGGCACCCAGCCTGCCCACACAGGGACACTTGCCCATGCTTGAGCTCACCTACACACACCCACATGCACTCACCCTTAATACACTCACCACCACATAGACACAGTATAGCGTCTACCCGAACAAACCTCATATGCTGCCTACACTCAAATGCACACACATACATGCACATTGGTGCACATAAAGTCACACTAATTTGCACATATTCCCACACACTCACACACAAGTGCTTAAGAACATACTTGGTCAGGCGTGTGCAGATAACACCCACATGCAGGCACTACACACTCAGATTCCTACCATCACCCTTATAGACACACTCATTTGTGACACCATACCCGTGAGCACACACGTGGTCACAGGTTTACATGCACACTCATGTTTCCACAAACATCCACAAATCCAACCCCACTGCCCTCTTGTGCCCACAAGCACATGCCACTCACACCCGCATGCCCACGCTTGCACACCTACGATCATTCGCGCCACTCACACGCACATTCACACTCGCACACACGCTTTACTCAGGGCGGCCGCAAGCTGCGCAGTATAAGGGGCGAACTTCCCGGCAGAGGTGTAAGGAGGGCCAGGGCACCCGCGCGTGGAAGCGTGGGAGCGGGGTGCTGACGGCCGCGGTCTCGCCCGGGCCTGTGACGCGCGGGGTGCCGCCGCGGGCGCGCAGGTAGCAGGGAGCCCCCGCGCACCCAGCCCGCCGGTGATTACTATGCGCCGGCAGCTGTCTCCGGCGCGGTGACGGCGCCTCTAATTGATCTCATTATCTCCCCCTCCGTAAGGTGAAGTGCGGCCGCTCGGCGGGGCCGGGGCGCGGGCTGGGCAGGCTGGCGGGTGGCGGGCAGGCGGGGGCAGCGCGGGGCGCGCGGCCGCACCGACACCGGGCGCCGCGCCAACGAACGCAGGCGGCGGGCGGCCCTGCAGCCAGCTCACCTTCACCAAGGCTGATTTGGCCAGCAAACACCGCGGCCTGGGCGGTGTCTCCGTTTTGCATTCCTTTGTTACTCCCCCAGTCTTTGGCAATTATTGTTAATGTCATTATGGCCAATTTCCCCTCACCTTCCTCCCTCCAGGAGCCGCGCCCGCACTGCCCGAGCTCCCGCGCTTCCCTCGTCTGCAGCCAACAATGATCCTCAATTAACCCTCCGCCAGAGGCGGCCTGCGCGTGAATGGGGCGCTCTTCCGGCTCGCGGCGGCGGACGCCCCAGCGCGGGCCCCGGGCCAGGCTCCTTCCCCCGGCCCGACCCGGCTCCGGTGGTGCCCGGGTGGCCCAGGCGCTCCCCCTTCCTCCCTCCCAAATCCAACTCGCCCTCCTGGAAGGGAAAGGACAGAAACAGCCCGAGGAGTTGCAGGAGGGGGAAAAAAATAGGAAACGCTCAGTTTGTTGTGTTTTCCTTGGGTTTGTTTTCTTGCCAAAAAAATTACCCCCTTTGTCTTTGCGCAAAAGAGGCAATGCGGGCACCTTCTGCTGGGCACCGAGACGGTGCCAACGCGCCTTTCTTAAGGGCGGCTTCTGTTCCTTTTCTAGTCTCACCAGATATATTTTTAACATAAAAAACACTATATTTAATTGGTTATGGATCTCTGTTCTCTTAGCACTACTGGATATCACAGAAAAACACATTAGTACAGAGCAATTAGTGCAACGGCAGTAAACAACTAAGGCACTATTAAGCTGTGGGTGATTAAATAGTATTACTTTTTATTTTTTATGGTGCTAGACTAAAAGATGGAGGAGATTTAAAATACATTTTCCATTAATATTAATATAAAATATAAATAACAGGTGTCTTCCACTTCTTCTTAAGGTATAATTTATACCCAGCACTTCAATCTATAGAGAGCTACTCTTTTTTCTTTTTCTTTTTAAAATGAAAAAAATTTTTTCTTTATACACTCCAGGACAGTATTTCTTATCTTCATGCACCCGGATATTTAAGCAGAAATATTATTTAATTGGAGTTATGGAGTCAGACGAAATAATGCCTATACCTATATCACCATAAAAAATAATAAAGCTTCCATCCAATTGAAATATACTCCATCGTTTCTGTCTTTTCAGAAAGCGAATCAGGCATTGCGTGGTAAATGGACTGACTGCAGGCCAGGCAAACAGGCTGACAGCGGGTGGGCTGCCCGCGCCTTGCTTGGGCCCACCCTGGCCCCAGCGCCCGTGCAGCTCGGCCGCTCTCCCTCCGTGTGTGTAGATCATCCTCTGCGTTCTGGCACATCTTTTCCTCGGCATCTGATTAAGTTAACAATGTGCTGCTATTTGCATGCAGATTTGCCTGGGCTTTCTCTCCAGCTGCTCCCTGAGACTTGGTCTTTCTCTGCGACGGGAGAGCGCAGCAGTCCCTAAATGCAATCTTTGTCAGACCCAGGTGTGCTCTCATTGAGGCTGCCTTCGTTCCAAGCAATTTTTCTTTCTGTAGCATTTATAAGGCACTATTATAGTATAGCCACATCTGGAGGAAAATTCTTCTATTAATTATATACTTTTAGCACTACGAAGACAAATTCTAAAAGATACCAACATTTTTTTGTTATTGTTGTTCTTATTTCTTTGACAGGCACCGTTTTATTTTGTTTTGTTTTGGTTTTGCCAGGCGTTTCAGTATTTAAAGAGCCGTTAACCAAAGAAGGGTGTGTGAAATTCTAGAAAAAAGGGAAAAACACCGACCTAAAATCTCAATATCAGTCCTGCCTTCCTCCCTGGACAAGTAAGGGAAAGACATCAATGGGTCTCTCAGATGGCCTAGGGGCCAGACAGGGGAGTCAGGGTAAAGGCAGACAAGTAGAGAAGAACTCAGTTCTGTCAGAGGGAAAGAGGAAGGAAGGAAGGAAGGAAGGAAGGAAGGAAGGAAGGAAGGAAGGAAGGAAGGAAGGAAGGAAAGGCAAGTGCTATTAACCTTTAATCTAGTCAGTCCCCAGGTAGATGCTCACACACGTCACCAAATCGCCAGACAATCTGATTCCTCTGCAGTCAAAAACAGAACCAAATTGGATCAGCATGGTGACCCACATGCTGTGTTTTCTTTGTGTGGTGGGGGTAGTTTTCCAATCAGGTTTGAGGCAGATGAAAAGAAAAATCTAGAGCTCAAGTATTCACTCTCATCTTTCAGAAAGAGACAAGAGGCTTTACCCAGAAAAGTCTGAAACTTACTTTAGAGCCAGGTGTGTTTTTGTTTTGTTTTCATTATTTGAGTTTATTTTTCCTGTGTTTTAATCTTCTTTGGTCTAGGCAGATCAGATGGGGGGAATTGGAGGGAGAAGTTGAAATACAGGGAGATTTTAACAACTGCATGGTTCTTACCTGAATAGAAAATAAATTCAAGGGCTAGATGTAAATTTATCACAACATTTTTTATCACAAATATATATATGCATATATATATGGGAGGATATGTGTATGTGCTCTGTACTGGAAAGGCTACACATTCCCACACCCTTGCACACATAGACACACACACACACACACACACACACACGCACAAAAGCTGAGTGACTTTGAGAACAGGGAAACTCGAAATTATTTTCACTTTTCAAGCCAAACTCCACCAGGTAAAAGCTGAGCACAGTGCTGGCTCCTGTGAAATTACCATCACAACTGGCATTTTCAGACCCTTACCAGGCTTCCCTGCCCCAAGCCTAGCATCAAAAAGATCCCAGGGTCATGTACCAGCAGTACCAGAGGTGGCTCCCAGCTAGCCAGCTGGGAGCAGCAAGATCACCCAGAAGAGGACTTTCTGGGTCCTGTGGCTGAAGGCCATAGTCACCACTCCCGGCCCCTCGCTGCTTCTTTCTCCTGGCATCCGCCCCTTCCCTAAAAATGACCAGCTGTTTCTATTTAGACCCTCCAGCCTCCCATACCTGCCTGTGGACAGATGTCAGATAGGCCTGGCAAGTAGGACCGTGCTTCAGCCTCAGTTTCTTCTGCTGTGTAATGGAAAGAACAGATCCTACCCCAAGTGGGTATTACATACATGAAAGACGGTGAACCATGTTCTGAATATAAATGACAACTAAAAATAAAAGTTTACTGAGATTCTGTCCCCTCGATCTCCTTTTCTGCAGGCTTTCATATGAAGAACAGCTGCCCCTCTTGCCCCCCCAGAAAACAAGGAGCACATTCTAGTCCCTTGACACTTAAGGAAGATTATGCATTTTTAAAATATATATTTAAATAATGTCAAAAGAAAGAATTGATTTTTATTTTAATTTGATCCTTTTGGGGCCATGATCTTTTAAATCTTCCTGCTCCCTGGCACACACGCACACGCGCACACGCACACACACACACACACACACACACACACACACCCCATACCCTTGCAAAAACAGAGCAGAGAGGCAGATGCAGTGATACTAGATTACATCACTGGATGTAAGCATGTGGCATTGAGGGGAGAGAAAAAAATAAGAAAAGACAAATGACATTTTGCTGCTATGGTGTGCTATTTTAGTGGCGATGGCTTGACTTTTGGCCCAAACGCATATGCCCATGGCAAGGCTAGCTCCAGGGACTCACAAAAGAGAATGTGTGTTCACAGCTGTACTGTACACCAATACAGATTCCATGTTTTCAGTGCGGCGGCCACAACAGAACGCTAATTAACATACTGGAGTGATGAGCGCCGCTGCAAGGGCCTTACTGTTCCATTATTTCATGAAACCCAGCTGCCTTTGTTTATGTCACTTATCCTCTCGTGCCACAGGTTTTTACTCCAAAAATACTATCCCAATACGACGTTAATATTTAAAAAACAAAGAGGTGGCAGATTGTCATTTCTGTGTCAGTCTCAAACTGCAGAACTGTTAAGCTGTTCTGGTTCGGTATTTAGAAATAATTTAACAGCCATATTCAGACACTGCCTGCATTCTAACATAATGGCTGAATACTTGAACCAAGCAAATGCATAACTATCCTGACATCACTTATGAGATTTAGATTGGTCAGTTAATGGAAGTCTTTACCAGAATCAATACCATAACAGCTTCTTGAAATGAACGTGATTTTTTACACGGAGTGCTGCAAACAATAACTACAGAAATATACTACCTTTGTACCCGGCACAAAGAAGCTAAGATGTGAAATTAAGAAGCAATTACATTTTTGCCAACTAATATTCCAGTCCATTATTAAAAACAGACACTTTCAAAAAATATGTACTTATCATTAAATAATTGGAGTGCATTAATACCCCCTATACCTGATTAATCATTTTTTTACACTCTTTAATAGCTGTTTCACCTACATTATCAGCTTGCTATTAAGTATTGATATTGATGATTGATGTAATAATGATTAAATAAAAAGCCATAGTCAGAGCTGGGTTTTTTGTAAACCTTTTTTTCATAGTCCCCATTCAAGAGAATATTGTCTGCTACCTAAATTAGGCGCTCTCTCTTTCTCTCTTTCTCTCTTTCTCTCTCTCTTGCCTGGATTGTGCATAAAAGTGGCATTCTGTAAAATGAAGGTTTCCTCAAAATAGTATTCCTCTAGCAATCCATACATACTACGGTCATTTGCAGTCGCAGCTAGGGAAAGCTGTTGGCTCAAGCTCAAAATACCTCTGGTACATTGCTCCCCCGAAGAACAAAAATACCCTGGAGTTTTATTTCAAATTTCCCCCAATGCACCAGGTACAATAGTTGGGGAAATACGTAATACCCCAGCACAGACGCCATTCAGCCCGGATCATAAATTAACTTCGAAAAGGTCTCCGCAAAAAGTGTAGGACTCCACTAATCAAAGCCACAACTGTCGCCATTGCTGGAGAACACGGAAATCTTCCTATCAGCTGATGGAGTGAACAAGCCGGAGTTGCTTTTTAACGAGTTTAACTGGTAATCTCAGATAAATGGGGAACTGCTTCAAGTGTCTGTCTTTTCTAAGGCAGTAATGAGAGGATTTAAAATATTTTGCATCCTAAAGTGCGTATAAGCAAGAGAATGCCACAGGTGAATCACCGTCAATGAGACAGGGCTTCCTCAGCGATGGCCATCCCCCACTGTGGACACAACATAGATTTTTTTTAATTGGATCCAGGAGCTAGCTAAATTATCCAACTGCTCTGTGCTTAAGCCCCCAGCTAGCTTATATACCAATAATAATAAACTTTCCATAATAGCAGCTCAGCCTATTCCTTTTTTTTTTTTTCTCTTAACCTAAAAGTGGAACCACTTTATTCTGATTGCAGCCACAGAAGAAATTCTGAATTGGCTTCCTCCTAAAAATTGCTCAAGAATTATAGAAGGGATCCCAGTAAATAATATTCAATTACATACACACGTATTTTTATAGGAGAACCTGCTTATCTTCAGGAACCGGGAAGAAAATAATATCATAACTCTTTCCTTTGTAATTTGTGGAAACACTTTTTTGTCTTGCTTGAAAATGTTTATTTACCAGGTCAGAGCAACAGCCAGCCATAACCATATCCCAGGACAAGGACAGTGACCTCTCAGCACTGAGCAATCACAGACAGGTCAATCTGCATTGACACAGCTTTGGCTCAATCCTCTACCCTAACACATCTACATTCGGTCAGTAAAAATAAAATGCGAGCCCTGTGCTCCCATTCTGAATATCCGAAAAGTGTTAAGTTTATAAATAAAAGATCACAATCCTTTAGTGGGCAGAAATAATATCTCTGAACCAAATACTGGTTCCCCACCATTTGGACATATTTTTAACAATCTTAATCCCCACTTAAACTTTGTGAAAAACTCTATTGAAA
This sequence comes from Dinomys branickii, assembly GCA_004027595.1. Classification (NCBI taxonomy): domain Eukaryota; kingdom Metazoa; phylum Chordata; class Mammalia; order Rodentia; family Dinomyidae; genus Dinomys; species Dinomys branickii. Next base: position 241,082 of record PVLD010000097.1, read on the forward strand.
ATTTAACCTTATGCTCTTGAAGCTGAAACTGATAAAACTTAATAGCAACAAGGCAGTGAAACACTAATAAACTCATTATAGATCACATAAATGGGATGTCTTGTAGCTGCCAGACAGCACACAGAAGAGGCTTGGGCTGCAAACAGCAAAAGCAAGCAAGGTAGACAGAAGTCTGCGTGGACAGTTGGAGGAAGAAGATTTGGTAACACTTCACAATAAGTTTGCTAAATTTACTTAATCAGGCAGTTCATTTGGAAATTTCAGATGCTAATTATAGGTGGGATGCAGACAAGCTGATAGAGAAGAATGAGTTCTGAGGCCTGAAAGCCACACGAAGACGCACTTCTGAGTCCTCAAAGCTTTCTCATATGATGTTCCTTCAGCAAACCTGGGAGGTACCGAGGACCCAATTCAACCAGGGTCTTCACCCTTTGGACCCTGCCAACTTCTTCCCTGCCTGATCCACGGAATCGTGCCCAGGGTTGGTATGCTCAAGTCCGCACCTTGAAACCCACTTACAGAGTCCCACTAATATACGTGTTCAGTTTGGCTCATGTTGCAGTGGAAGAAAAATATGTAAGTCACTAACTTGTGAAATTTGGTGTCCAAATCTAGATGCCTTGGTTTTGCCTTAAAAATCTGAAGTTGTAACAACTCTGGACTCACATTCCTATGTGGAACCACCAGAGCGGTGACAACGTCATTCTTGTCACTGTAGACAGGAGACTTTTGCAGCCCTCATCTACACTATTTGGAGGCTTATGATTAAGAGAGGAAAAAGGAAGATATGGTCAAGGAAAGCCACATCAGAAGGAAGCTGGAAGAAAATAGGAAGAATAGGGCTTTGTGGTCCTGTCCCCCTCCCCTCTTTCCCCCATTCAACTCAGCCCACACATAGCTGCCAAACCCAGGTCTGTCCAGGTAAGGCCCTCCTTGCCAAGAGTCACACCACCCTAAGGTAAACCTGGAATGCTGGGGGTGGGCAGAGACGCTACCAGGCATGAAGCCCGGGTGACGAGAGCCAAAGCGAATGGTGGAAGACCAGGGTAGAGCTCTGGGAAGATTTTAGCAACCACGAGCTCACCGCTCTTAGCCCGGGGCAGCAGACAGTAAAGCTTGGAGGAGATGGAAAAGTAGGAAGGAGAGAAGGAGGTGTCAGTGGAAACCAGTAAAGCGGGGAGTTCCATACGGTGTCATCACTCTCTGTGATCAGTGATACCAGGAGCCAGGGTCAGAATCTGCCCTTCCTGGTCAGCTCCAGACTCAACGACTCACTGTGCACTGAACCAGCATTGTGGGCACTTTGTTGGGACTGGATAAACAAAACAGCTTGGGTTCCACCCAGACCTGCTGAATCAAATGCATATCAAATGTACTTCTCTGTCTACCTAGTAGAGAAAGCCAAAGAGACATCCCTATGTGCCCCCAGTACTGCCACATGTAGGAGACACATATATGAATTGCAAAGAAGTCCCATAGCCAAAGATGTATTCCAGCAGAGACATGGTCCCGGCCTATCCACCTCAGTGGTGTTCTTTGAGACCATTAATAAATACAGCTTCCATAGTCAGATGATATTTAATTAGCATTAAACTCTTTTATTTCATGTAACTTAGAGCCTTGCCTGAGACACTTCATTTGGAAAGGAACCTGGCACTCAAGATTAAAATGAAATATTAGCATGTCAGCGCGGCCTCAGCGTGGTGTGCTCCCCTGAAGTCTTCGACCCTGCCATGAGCAGCACAGAACTGCTTTCCCAGGAGAAGGCTTTCGACACAGTGGCTCGCTCAGGTGAGAGGTCAAACTTTCTTCCAGGGAGAAAGGCTGCAGCCTCTGGGAGGTGAGAAATGGAAACACTGGACCTTGTCAAAGTTGAAAACAAATTTCATCACTTTATTTGAATATTTTCCCCCTAACTTGAATGCACCTAGCCTATGCCTGCCCCGGGGACTTCACATGAGCCATGTCCTCTGTTCAAGTATGGCCGAATCTCACAGGGCTTCCAGACCTTCTCTGACCACTCGCTCTCAACCCCAGGTTCCCTCTGTCTCAGACTGCTCTACTTTAACACTCATATGAGACCTATCCCTACTGATAATTCTCTGGTTTCTCCATCTGTGAATTTTCTTATTACCTGCCTCTTCCAGCTATGAAGTCAGCTCCATGAGGATAAGGACTGTGTCCGTGTCTCCTCTGCTGTTTTCCCAGGGCCTAAAACAGAGCATGGCTCATGAGGTAGGAAAAGAGAAGAGGGAGTGCAAGGAGGAAACCGAAGTAGACAGAGAATAAATAGATACGTAAGTAGATGAGAGATGCTAGATAGATAGATGCATAGAGGATCAGTAGGTGATCAGTCTTGGTAACAGAATATAGACTGATAGCAATTGATCCATTGATAGATAACAAGTAGAGAGATGATAGGTAGGTGGCATGTAAATGAAAAGGAAGAGGCAGATAGATGAGACATAGACAGACCGATCTAGAGATAAAGACAGACGGTAGACAGGGGGACAGACAGCGAGACAGTAGATGGGGGAGAGGTAAACGAGAGGCAGGAAACGGACGGATGGTGAAATGATAGGAAGATGGGAAGTAAACAGATGACAGCTAGGCGATAGCTGTGGGTAAATCAGGCCCTAGAGTACAGATAACTAATGGGCAGATAGATAACAAATGCATAGATGATCGATAGATGCAGAGAAAGTTCCATAGGTACATAGAGGACGGATATGTAAGCGATAGACAGACAGACAGACAGACACCTAGCTAATCAGCTGCACACTCTGGTTCACAAAGAAAGGCAGAAGGTCTACTCCCAAGAATCTTGCCACCAAGAGAGAAAAGGGACAGCATCGGATACCATGGCCCAGAAATGGCTCCCAGCATGATCAAGGGCCAGCAGAATAGCATGTAAGTAAATGACAATGAGGGACTCCAAGAGAGGCTGGGAGGACAGAAGAGAACTTGCTGTGGGCCGGAGGAACTGACCAAGCTTCCTCAGGGGCTGGGGGGAGGGGTGGCTTCAGAGCTGGATCCTCAGAACCTTGTAGCCATGAGCATTCCCAAAATGGAGATGCCCAGGGCTGCCATGAGCCATTCAGACCTGTATGATGACCTCAGGTGACACATAACCCCAAACTAACTGATACTTACATAGTTACTATCATTATTTTCATGTTTAATATGAAAAATATATAACTGGTTTCATCATGAAGCCAGAGGTTTCATAGATCCTCCTATTTAGGACCAAGGTAAACATAGCCATGAATTGAAAGAAGCGTATCTACCTAAAAAAAATAATAATAATAATAAAAAAGAAACAAACAAACAAAAAGAAAAAGCAAAGACTAAGTACATGAGAAGGTGGTAATAAGTACGGAAAAAAATCACAAAGGGCTTGTGAGAAAGATGACGGTGGGCTAAGAGCAGAAGAATGATTCACCCTCGTAAACTGTGCCCCATGGGACTTGGGGAAGGTCTTGTTCACAGCAGGCTTGCTGCATCTGATCCTCAGCAGGGCTGTCAGAGGCCATGTATGCCTAAAGGGCCTTCCACAGAGTTTTGGAGGTGGCAAGGATATCTCCAGGCACACCAAGCCCTTTGCCGAAGCTGAGCGGGAAGCAGGGAGAGTTCCGGGTTCCAGACAGAGAACCTCACAGGCTGGTCCTGCTTCTTCTGCTTCCGGGGGCAGCCACAACAGCCCCAGCGAGGCCCTTCCCTGATGAATAAGAAGAGAGGGGATAGAGAGAGAGGGACCGAGAAAAATAAAGTCACAGAAACCACAGGGAACAGAGAAGAGGAAGAGAGAGAAGGACCACAGAAAGGAAGGGGTGAGACTGAGGGACAGGAAGGGAGAGAGAAGGGAAACAGAGAGGCGAAAAGGGCAGAAGGGAAGACCGTGGGAAAAGGGAGAAGGAGGCGAGAGAAGCGAAGTGGAGGAGGAAAGAGAGAAGAAACGAGACAGACAGCGAATGAGAGGCACAGGGACTGATTATCTAATGACCAAACGCTGGCCAAAGTCCTTATCAGGAAGAAAAATTTTAAAATGCATGAACTCTATTTATACCCTGAGTAAACAAGATAATTACGTGTTCGTTTCATAAGTTGTGCCTTGATTTCAGATCGCCAGTGACCGTGGATGTTTGGATTTCACATAAGCAAGTTTAAAAGCCACAGGTCTCGACCCTCCGACCAGGAGGCTAGGCTTCGTCAACACGTTCACACTGTGATCAAGGCGCAAGGCAGAGAGTTGAACAAACTAACATTTCACTCTTGGAACTGAAGTATAAGCAGCAGAACGGATGAATCTGCCAATTGTTCCATTGTTCTTGTGTGCTCTTGACATTGGCATATATCTGCCCCTTGTATAACTCAGAGTACATCTTTTGTGTATGTGTGGAAACGAAACTATGGATGACCCTGTTGAATATAAAGTGTGTGTGTTTTTTTTTTCTCAAGACCAATCCCTTTATTATTATTTCAGAACCCAATATGCTGTATACAGTTGGCATCTCAGGCCTGCCTAGAAACCAAGCACCATGCAGGGCTGGGCTTAGGCTGGACACTCCAAATCCAGCACTGTCCTGGTCACCTTTTTCTTCCTGAAGTCACTATGCACCCCAACAGAGAGGAGGACAATATCAAGCTGAACAGCAGGCAAATAGGGCTATTATCTTTCTCCCCACCCCCTCATCCCCTGCCTCAGCTCAGCACACTGTGGCTTCCCGGTTTTTTGGATACATCCCCCTTAACCACGTACCTTCCCCTGGCAGCGCTCTCTCTGTCATCAACAGGTTCCCGCCCTCATCTCCATTTCATCTGCTCTCCTGACTACCTACATCCGGAGGTCCAACCAAACAGAGCTGCTTGCCACACACCAACACGCCAGTCCCTTCCCCAGGCTTCTCACAGCTGCCCTGTATTGCCTCTATCTTCGTGTGACCCCTCAACTCCTCCTCTCCCAGCTGCAGATGCATCTGACAAATCCCTGCCTTCTGTAAGCAACATCTCTTCTTGCTCTCACAAGTGTCTACACAAAAATCTTCCTGGTGCCCCCAAGATTCAGCTCCACTGCCAGCTTCCCCAGGGCACTCATGCCTTCTGAGCAACACTACCATGTTGGCTTTTCCCGAAATGATTGAGTGGTACTGAGCACAGGGGTAAGCTACAACAAGCAACAGTGATCAGATCCTTTGGTGTCCGTCGTGTGTGTGTGTGTGTGTGTGTGTGTGTGTGTGTGTGTGTGTGTGGGAGAGAGAGAGAGAGAGAGAGAGAGAGAGAGAGAGAGAGAGAGAGAGAGAGATACTGGGTTCTGAACCTACAACTGACACACTGAGCTACATCCCTAGCCTTTTTTCACTTTTTAAATTTTGACCCAGGGTCTCACTAAGTAGCTAAGTTGCCCAGGCAGAAGGGGGCAAGGTGAAAATTGGAGCCCAGCCTCCCAATTTACTGGGACTATGGGCATCCACCAGCACACCTGGCCAGGTCAGTAACATCTTACCCTTTCTTATGCACTGCTCACTTCCTCCCCCTTTGAATTCATGGCTTTCATTTTAACCCCTGCTTGTGGCTTTCTGTGTATTTTCTCCCCTCTGTATTTATACCCCTGGTCACCTAGTATGGTGCCAGAGAGAATGGAAGGACTATAGATGTTTCTCTTGCCTCAAACTGTGCTGAAGAAATGATTCAGGAATCATTACTTAGGCCTAGTTGTTAACAGACCCTCAGGGAGAGGCCTTTGGGGACAGGCTAATTCATAGCCCTGGCTTTTCCTATGGAAACAGAAGTTATCAAAGAACAGCACCAACAAGGGTCTTCCAGCTGCACGTGGATGCTGCTAGTGCTGCCCCCATGAAAATCTGGATGATGGGGCCTTTAGGTAGATGAAAGAGAAGGTGGAAAATATCATGTGCCCTTTCTCTGTCAGCCTAGGATTCCAAGACCTTGTTACCAGTCACCAGGTACTAGGCAATAGTTGGAGACCTGCTGAGCATAGCCAAATCAAAGTTTTTAGTTGATTTCAACTCTAAACCTCGTTCTCTTAAACAAGGACCAATGAAAACTCAATAGTTTTTGGGAGAAAGAGAAGGGCTAACCTAGCCCCTCCGGAGATGTAAATCACAAACACAGAACCATCATTAAAAATCCCCTATCGACTGACCTCCTAGAAGTGGAAAGGACCAGTGGGTCTCGGCCTCACATCTCACTGTGTTGGGATAAATGTGAGGCCATCCTGGCCTGTAAGCATTAACCTCTCTGCGAGGGCACTGGGCAGACCCTGTCATCTGCACACATGGAGGAAGGCCTGCTGTCCCCAGATCACCACTATGGAGGCAGGTGGAAGATGAAACAAGGGATTCTCCTCTGCTTCCCCTGCCCCATCAAGACTACCTGGGTCAGTGAAAGAGAGAAGCAACTTTGTCCCCTCTCCAGATAACTCACCATTGTGTACACAGTGTGCAACATTGCAAGTGATAAAGCAATGGTTTGTACACTTCTGTGCATAATCCTCCTCCTTCATTTTAATTAGCTGGTCTCAAAACCAAGACAACAATTTCAAAATAGGCAAGTAGCACTATAAAACCGTGAGACCAGACCACGGTCCTTGCCCTTGTCCACCCCTTCCAGAGGAGGGAAAGAAATGATGAAAAAGGCTTCACTGACTGGTTCTCCACTGTGTCCCCGGTACCATGGGAGAGAGGTTAGAAGAGAGGTAGGCTTGGCCAAGGGAACTCCCAGTGGGGCAGGCACCTTGGGAGGGACCCAAGCCAGGCAGACCATCAGGGAAGCAGCTGAGAAGTTCACTGCGGGCAGGACACAGCCCTAACTCGAGTCCTTTTGCTTCTTGGGCACCCAAGCCCGATACATGACCTACAAAGTGGGCTCCCAAGGAATGACCTGAATCATGTGGCTCCCAGTGAGCAGCCTGAAAACAGGTCCTATCTCCCTGAGCTCACCAGGAGAGTAACCTGCCTGTGTCCCTAGGACAGGACAGGTCGGGAATGTGGCATCACATGGCGTTAGTGGGCCTCTTGTTATTTGGTGGTGTCCATTTGCAAAGCTAAATTAATGCACGGGCTTGCAGCTTTCCCTGAAGGACCGGGAGGAACACAGGGGCTTTTGTCTCATGGCAAAGAAAGGAAAAGTCATGGCAGAGTGGACCCTGAAGTGGTGTGGGACATGTGCTTCATCTGTGAGGGGGCCTGTCTTACAAGGCTGCTATGGGTGAAGGGCATTCTGAGAGAATGCAGTTCATAAGCTGCAATGCCACCACCTGCCTGGGGCCCTGTTCTGCAAGACCCCACGCCAAGTGGCTCATACCAAGCCCAAATATCCAGGGAATTTCTCTGAATGTCAGCTGGCACCAAGGAAAGCATTTCTAAGCCAGGCATGGTCATTCAGGTTTGTACTCCCACCACTCTGGGAGGCTGAGGCAGGATGGTCACTAATTTGAGCCCAGTCCGAGTAACTTAGCAACTTAACAAGACCCTGTCTCAAAATAAAAACTCAAAAAGGGACAGGGATGTAGCTCAGTGAAGGCCCTGGTTTCAATCTCCAGAGAGAAAGACAGAGAGAGAGAGAGAGAAGGAGGAGGAGAGAGAGGGGGAGGGAGAGAGGAAGAGAGGGTGGGACATCGAGATTTTCAAAGTGAAAGGTTCTTATACATCTGTCATCTTCATTGACTGGTGGTCACCTGGTCACTTAGATATCAACAAGCCGCTCCCTGTACGCCTTTGTTCTACAGCAAAGCCCCGAAGGTCTTCAGTGATGACTTGGTCACAGATTAGAAAGTGCCACTATTACCTCAACAAACTCATCAAGCACCAAGAAAGGGGAAAAAAGCGTCACGAGGATTTGAGTTCTAGAAAAGAAAGACCAAAGAAAGGAGGAAAAGAAGAGAAGGGGGATGAGGAAGGAGAGGAAAAAGAGGAAGAGAAGAAGTGAGAGAAGAAGGAAAGAAAGATGGATGACAGAAGAAAATGTAGCTGTAGCAGGCAGCCCAGGATGACAAGGAAAGAGAAGCAACCACCCCCTCGCAGGAGGACCATGCTCCAGGCTGGTGTCGGATGGCAAGAAGGGTTAAATTTATGTTCCATTACAAGTCCCCCTTTTTTTGGTTTCATCTTCTCAGTAAAACACATAACTTAAAATGAAATCAAATATTAAAAATGACAGACTATATAAGTGCTGTGAGTAACTTCAGGTCACGGAGGGAGGGAAAAGCCGGCAAGTTGTCAGGCACTATCTGTCAGAGTGAATTAGAAACAATCAACAGAGACTGAAAGGGAAGGTGATTGTTATTAAGCGGCGGGGCTGTGAGCAGGCTACCCAGATGTGGTCATGCATATAAAGGACAGGAAACAGCAGTTTAATTCAGGAAGCCCTGGCGAACAGGGCAGCAGAGAGGAGAAAAGTCCTTTGTCGCTAATAAGCTGGAAGTTACTTTGATAACAGCAGGGTTAGACTCGAGAATAAAACACATTTCTTTCACTACCACACACCATTAATATAGCAGAAATGTGGTCGGCAGAAATGCCCGGTGCGAGGCAGGATGAGCGCGTGGCCTTCCCCACACTCGCCCGCAGAGCCAGGCCCACTGGCTGCATCTGGGCGACAGCCTCCCCTCCTTCCAGGGCGAGGCTCCTCCTGACCACATCGGACTGACTGTCACCTTCTAGAAATGTCATATGACCAAAAAAGAATAATGATAGTGTTTCATTATTTCCAAGTGTCAGGCCCTCCCGCCTCCGTGGCCTGTGGGGAAGGTGCACGCCCGGTAAACAGCCCCAATGTAATGAAGTCCATGTATGCAGCAACAGAAAACAATTTTATATGCAGACAAGGCCCGATTTCATAAGAAATTACTTATGCAGGCGTTCTGCAATTATCCTGTGATACTTTCAGGCAACAGTCTGACAGCAGTTGTGCAAACAATAAAGGGATTACAGAAATAAAAACAAATAATATTACACACGCAGAAACTCCATGCTGCATGTGGCCCGGAAGCAGAGAGTGTACAGAAATGCATGGAGCTGGCCATGCACTCCCCAGAAGCCAGGTGCAGAGCCCAGCCACCCTTTCTCAACCAAGCTCAGGGACAGCACTTTTGGTGGAAGCCAGCCTGGAAGGCGAGAAAATGCCCAGCTGCTCTCCAGGAACCCACCCTCCTCTCCTCCCTTGTCCTTGGAGATACTGGGTTCCCATTATGCCTCTCTGACCCTCTGGCCCCTCATCCCATCAAGCTCTGTAGGAAGGAGCAGAGTCTGGGGCCAGGAAGGGATGGGCCATGGCAGCCAGCACACCTCGCCTGCACACGTGGCCTCACAGGACAGGAAGCATTTTGTCCTTCTGCCTTAACCCAGGCCAGCCTTGTCTAGTGGGCACCCAGGGGAAGCTGCCAGTCCTCTCCATAGTGGCTGAGGATCCCCCTTCTCAATGGCCAGCGAGAAAAGCAGACCAACAAGCACAGAAGAACAGACCACCATATAGCCAGACAGCTCCAGGTAGCCAGGGAAACGTGGTCCCATTGCTTGGCTCCCGGGGCACAGGCATCAAGCCACACCCATCACCTTAGCCCGCAGTGGGCTTGTGCAGGCACCCCTTAACCTTGGCACTGTGTGGGCAAAGAGGAAGGTGGACCCTAGAGGCCTGCACAGGGACTTCATGACTGCCTCCCCCCGCCACTCCTCCCAGCACCCCCACAATCAGCAGGTGGAACTGGGGTGCAGCCAGCTCTTACTGAACCCCACCCCCACACGTCCCCACCATGCTCAGCGCAGAGTGCAGGTTCCACTTCTACCCAGGCTACACACTCCCTTAGGTGTGTAGCAAGGGTTTTACAAACTTGAATTAGGTGCCAGCATTAGGGTGGCAAAAGTAAAAAGAATCAGATTGTTTTTTCCTGACTTACATTTTCAACACTGAACCCAGGAGCTTCACACTGAGCCTTATGCATAGCACTTTTCCATTTATTTATTTATTTTTTAGTTGGAAAAAGAGCCTTGCTAAGTCTCTAAGTTGCCCGGACTGTGCTTCAACTTGTGATCCTGCTTCAGCCTCCTAGAGTGCGGGAATTACAGGTGTGTACGACCACAGTACACGCCTGATTTTCCTTTATGAACTGCACCCACAGCCAAAAAGAGCTGCAGTGGATGGGTGCAGAGTGGCAGTTGCCCTCAAAAGTGTGAGCTCTCCCCAGTGGGTTCTGTATACTCGGCCTCGTGCTTTACCATATGGGCCTGAATTTGGCTTCATGCCAACTTCCTGTGAGGGTGGAAGCCCACGTGGGTCATAGTGATGGGCTGGGTCACTGCCTGCTGGGCCCCCTCCACAGGAACACACTATGGAGCAGAATCTGTGCCCTTGTCTGGCTGCATTAGCTTCTGCACTGATCGCTGTGTCCAAACCTCCAGCCTTCTCTGTCCCTCAAAGGGGGATGCTAGAAGACCCGGGGGAGACCGAGTCACCTGTTCAGGAATCAGAAATACACTGCTCTACCCTTGTCTCCTGGGTGTCTGCACAAATCAAACCTTGCAGACCTTGCTCTCTAGAAAATGTGGAAAGAAGTGTGAGTTTGCCACTTATGTGTCTCCTTAGACCAAGGTGCAAGAAATTGTAATGACGGCACGTTTCAAATGCAAGGGGCTTTGTCAAACAATACATCAGCAAATGGTTCCTAACCACTCAGAGGGTTCCAGGAACTTAAGTAGGTGTGGTGGGAGCAGCTGGGATGAAGACACAAGCCCCCTGCTCACATACAAATTGGTTCCTCTTTCCAGCTAAGAGTGGCCCCCAACCTGTCTGGGTTCTGGCTCTGCCAGTGACTTGCTATGTGACCCTGGGCAAAGTCCCTTGGCCTCTCTGCCCCTCAGTCTTCTCTCTGATAAAATAAAGGTGGCTTTGATCACAAGATTTCTGCTAGTCCTAGGATTCTATGGGCCTACGAATGATCTAGAATTCCCGAAACAGGATTTCTGCTTGACAATGGCACTCACGCTTCTCCAGGAAAAGAGGCTTAAGGGACAACCACCAAGACTCTTTACTCTCAAACTCATTCTGTGTGTTATCAGACAATCCATTGTGACTCAGTTTCCCTGAGTGAAAAAGAGCTATCCATTGCCCAGAAGGCCACTCTCTTCTCCTGGGACATAGACTCAGGCTCCTGATCAATGGGAAAACCATGAACCTTTCACCTACAGCTAAGGCCTCCAACTCTGAGGTTGCCCAGGAAGGCTAAGCTGATCCTGAGGTGCAGCCACAGGCACTGCTGCTGCAAAGACAGGTGCCCAGCACTGCAGGCACCTTCCTGCTCCCTCAGACCTGCAGGAGGAAAAGAAAGACTCCACCAAACCAACAGCCGGGAGCTGCTAGAGTTCTGGCACCTACGAGGACCTCCCTCATCTGGAAAGGTGGGCTCCTCAAGACACTCCCACTCGTGAAAAGAAACATCAGCAGAAAAGAAGGGACTAAGGATATAGCTGAGGAACAGCACATTTAGAAGGCATGAGGCCCTGAGTTCAAAAGAGACAAAGTAAATAAAAAGAAGCCAAAACTTGTCACTAGGGCCTACCATGCCACGCCTGGTGAGTGTCCAACCTGCCCCCTTCCCAGCTTCCTATCTTGTACCACCTGCCTCCTCTCAAGTACTGATACTCTCTCCATCCCACTGATCTTCCTGCTTTCCTGTTTTCACAGAATTTTTCACTCCCTGACATCATTTCAGCTTTGGGTTGTTGTGTTTACTGCTTCCCATCCTCAACCCCCAGAATGTAAGCACTCTGCAGACAGGGACATTGACCATCTTGTCCAGTATTGCACCCAGGGCTACATCAGAGCTAAGAGATTGGACCCCTAAATCAAGAAGAACTGTGCTCCAACCTTGGCCTTCCCATCTACCAGCTGTGTGAACTAAGGCTGGGTACTTCACTTCTCTGACCTCAGTTTTCACATCTGGAGAACGGAACTAAGTAACACTATCCGCTTGCTGAGGAGCCTGTGCAGATTGAGAGAATCCTGAAGGATATTTAGACAAAACAAACCCCATCCACTCCATCTGCCCTGGAGAGTTCAGATTATCCCTGATGTGAGTTTTCTCCTGGACAAAGTGTGAGCCATGGCACCTTCCACATCTTATACACTGGCTTGAAGGTGATTACAGGCATCCTTACCTCGGTGAGTTTTAAGTTCTCCTGGTGCAGAACGAAGATGACACAAAGCTCCACACACATATGCTGGGCTTATCATCATTACTGCATAGAAATTACAGCCACTCCCTCCTCCTCCGTGCTCCCAGAGCACCCTATTGCAGCATTTAATGAATGTAATTACAGCTGCGGGAGGATGTTGACTCACACACCGCTGAGGACGGAGGGACTTCCAGAGCCACAGAAGGTTAGTACCCAAGCAGAGTGTTCTCACATGGGCCCTGCAGGGCTCAGGACATAGCAGGTCATGCATCAATGTCCGTCAGAGGGAAGAAGAGTCCTGTGGCCCCTGAGAGCCATTTCCCTGTCAATGTCACTGGACCTCATGACCCAAGCAGGGGTCTTTCCAAAGGAGAAAGGTATAAAAATCCAGAGAGCCACATCTCCAGTCTCTGCCTCCCATGTTTGCAGGGAATTCCCTGGAAACCCACATTGGGTTGGGACATGAAGTCACTTTGTAAGGCGAGGTGCCTGAGAGATGGAGTTACCAGCAGGTGGCTTAGGCTTCTATGCAGTTGGCTCTTATGGATGGCAGCATGGTTGTCCCCAAGATGAATCTGTATAGCAGTGTGTGTGAGGCTTCAGAAGTAAAGCATCCTTTACACAGAACTGGGGAGGGGTAAGGATGGGGCAGAGAAGCAGAGGCAACAGGCCTGGCAGGTCACTTGAGACCCAGGCACAGCTCTGGGGCAAACTGAGTGCACTCAACCTGCTCCCACTCATCCCTGCATGGATCCCAGATGCGGGCCATCTGTGAAAGCACCTAATTCTAGAACCCAAGGAGCTGGCATCCTGGGACCAGAGAGTTGCAAGAACCTTGGATGGAGGTGCCCACGTGTCCTCGGCCTGATTTTCAGACCTGTCCTTTATCTGCTCATCAGAGGACAAAATTTTTCCTTAAATGTAAAGTTCCAATCCTACTTCCATTCACAAAAATTATTCCAAGCTTTACATTTGCTCTCTGGAAACTTCTCTCTGCCTTTTCCTTGCCAACCTTGAAAAACACCAGATACAGTGTCCCTCGGCCATGGGCTTACGTTCTGCTGCTCCAGGTACTCAAAGCTGACTGTAGTCCCAAAACATTGACCTTCATCTCAACCCTTTCCAGAGAGAAGGAGATCGTGTTCACATAACTTTTATCACATATCATTGTAATTGTTCTATTTCATAATAGTTATTACTGTTCACCTCTCACTGTGCCTAATCCATGAATTAAACTTTATCATAGTGATGTGTGTGTAAGAGAAATGTAGTGTACACAGGATTTGGTACTATCTGAGGTTTGGGGCATCCACCAGGAGCCTTGGGGCACTAGTACGTGTTTTCTTTTTAATCTCTGGTAATGGGGATTGAACCCACAGCCTTCACACTGAGCTATCCCCAGCCCTTTTTATTTCACATTTTGAGGCTGAGTCTTGCTATATTCCCCAGGTTGTGTTTGAACTTGTGATCCTTCTGCTTCAGCCTCCTAGAGTTCAGGGACTACCTTCTATAAGACCCAGAGCTACAAGAGGTAATTAACTCTAAAATGCATGCTTTGATGGCAGAAGACTATCTGCTCTGTAAAGTCCACAAAACCTGGTCTTGTCTCACCCTGATAGAGACACAGGAAACTTTCTCCTCCCACTCCATGGCCAGCAGGACCAGCAATCAGTTGGATGGTCCCTCTTCTGCCTCCCATCCCAAAGGACGGAGGTCAGGGCAAGTGGCCAA
>PVLD010000097.1:260000-265000 GCA_004027595.1 Dinomys branickii
ATATGTCCACATAGAAAACATTCTCATTCATAGCCGGGTTTGAAGTCCATATTGTTAATAACGCTAGAAATCCTAAACTTCGGATTTTGTTTTATGGTTGTACTTTTAAATACAAGATCTCAACTAGTAGAACAAGCCAGTAGCATTCCTTCTGCCTATCTCTAACAGTGATATGAAGTTCAGACACAGAAAACAGATGGACACTCTTCAATGGAGGGAGAAAATATCCTGAATTCTGCTTGGCTGTCAGTTCTTCCTTATTTCCACGGTACCCACCACTGTCTTTAGATGCACACTCCTCAGGTGACTCTCTACCTAATGCTGCTCCTCTGCCTGATGCTCCTCCTCTGCCTGATGCTCCTCCTCTGCCTGATGCTTCTCCTCTGCCTAATGCTCCTCCTCTTTATGTGCTCCTCCTCTTCCTGAGGCTCCTCTCCCATGCGCTCCTCCTCTACCTGATGCTCCTCCTCTACCTAGTGCTTTTCCTTTACCTGATGCTCCTCCTCTTCCTGATACTCCTCCTCTGCCTGATGGTCTTCCTCTACCTGATGCTTCTCCACTGCCTGAGGCTCCTCCTCTACCTGATGCTACTCCTCTACGTGATGTTCCTCCTCTGCCTGCTGCTCCTCCTCTGCCTGCTGCTCCTCCTCTGCCTGGTTCTGCACCTCTGCCTGGTGCTCCTCCTCTAAGTAATGCTCCTCCTCTGCCTGGTGCTCCTCCTCTGCCTGATACTCTTCCTACACCTGCTACTTCTCCTCCACCACATGCTCCTCCTTCACCCTGATGTTCCTCCTCCAGCCTGATGCTCCTCTTATATGCTGATGCTGCTCCTCCACCCTCGTGATCCTCTTTCCCACTCATCAGTCCACTGACAGTGGCTTCTGCTTGGAGATTCTGCCAGTTGTCACCTTCCAGGACCAACCAAAAGATAGCCCAGGGTCACAAGAAGACTTGTTTGGAGAATCCAGGAAGATCCACAAATATCCCAGCCATGGAGAAAAACTGTGGAAGGAGTCCTCAAGGACCTCAGGACATGAACGATATTTGCATTCCACTGTCATGGTGGATGAGTTCAGCTTGCACCTCTCACAGGCCAAAGTTCCTCCATGTGTATTTGTCCAACTCCGTGTGTCTATACATTCAATCACAAGGAGTTCCCTGTGTCTACCCTGGGTTTGACCATTATACATTCTTTCAGAGGCTTTCATTTATTCCAAAGTGATTTATTTATTGGGCCAATGAATGAGTTAACAAATGTATATGTGAAAAAATATGTGAATACGTGAATTAAAGCCTAAAGGCATGTATGAATGGATGGATGGAAAGACAGAGTAATAACTGAAGGAAAAAAGAAAGTAGTAAAATCCAGAAATGGTACACACAAATCTGTAATCCCAGTGCTCTGAGAGGCTAAGGCAGGAGGTTCTCAAGTTTGACCCCAGCCTGGGTAACTTAGCAACTTACTGAGATCCTGTCTCAGAATTTAAAAACAAAATGAAACAAAAAACTAAACTAAAAAATACTGGAGATGTAACCCAGTGAGAAGGTCCTGAGTTTAATCCTCAGTACTGAAAACTGGGGTGGGGGGTAATAAGGGCTTGAAATAATTAGCAAGTGCTCAAATACAATATGCAAATAAAATATCTTATGAAGGAATGAAATAATATCAACAGACCCCTAATCAACAACCACACATGAGCTCCTCTCACATGCCCACCTAGCAGCCCGATGTGAAGTGTGAGAAGATGCCATAAGTGAGGTCCCAGCTCTCATTTACTGTTGAGGAACTTGGTTCCCTGTCCTCAGCTTTAGCCAGTAGGATTCTGAATAAAACCTCATATAGTCAGAAGGAATACAGAAATATTCCTCTCCCTGTCTGACCCTTCAGAAGGAGAGAATTTGGTCAGAGTATTCTCACCATGGGATACCTGGTCAGGTAACGCTGCAATGACAATGTGCTAGACACTGAAGGGCACTTCCTGGGCAGCCATAACTATGGCTGTGAAGAGCATAGATCCTAGACACAGCTAGAAAGCTCCAGCACTGATTGCCAAATTGCATATCACTTTCTTATGCTCACCTTTAAAATGGAGGTAATACTGTACATCTGAGCATGCTCAGCTCAGGGCTCCGCTCGCTTTCCCACTCAACTGTCAGCTGCCATCTTGGCCACTGCTGGGCAGTTCTGTCCTGTGGGTTCTGGGTCGCCTACTGGTGAAGAGCTTGGTCTCAGGTGACGTGAATGCTTACAGCAATGGGCATTGCTATGGGTACCCCATAGGAACCATCGTGTCTCCATTCAATGCAAACTCAAGAATTTGGTCTAGATTTGTGGTTTTTCAGCGTTTTATAATAGCAGAATCCTTTTCCCAAGGAAATCTTCCACACAGGAAGTCATATGGGCACAGAGGAGAACCTCACTTCTCACTTTCTGTTGGCTACCAAGCCTCTCCTTAGAAATCTTGGGGTCCTATGGAACCAGTTTGTGAATCATTTGGACTGGAGCCTTCTTCTGGTGGCTGACTTTGTCACTCTGAATCAGGGTCATAGCGGCATGGAGGGACATGTACTGTAAGCCTGGTAGTCACTAGACTTGTACGCAGGTGATAATATAGGGAGGAACATGTGGTCAGCCCTGGGCAGCTCAGCACACATACCAAGGCTCTGGAATGAGACTGTCTAGCCTTCCATGCTGATAGTCTCCTAGATTCACCACCTACTCCTTTTTTCTACTTCTAGTCCTGTCATTGATTCCAAACTACAAGATAGTCCCCTTTGAGGCAGGCCAACCTAGACTCCAGATGTGCTAGCAAGGAGGACCAGAGACTTCCTGCATCTGTGGTTCCCATTGGTGTGTAAAGAGCGGCTGCCTTAGACACACAGAGGATGAATAAATGCCCAGGACTCAGCCACTGTCACAAAACACTATTGAAGGTCAACACCTAAAAGACAAGACCTGCCTGAAATTTCTTAGCATGAAGTCTTAACAGGCTCCTCTTTCTTCCCATTTAACCGGGTTAGAGATAGTGCTGGCATCTGCACGCCACCTTCCCCTCTGGCCATATCTTCTACCTGTACCATGAAGCAGTTCAGACGTTTCTTGAAATTGATTCACAGATTCCCTTAAGTTAGTTTGTTTCAAATGGAAATTTTATATCATATGGTCACAAGTAAAAAGCAGTATTTATTCACCAACTATGTATGTAAAATAGAGACACAGCTATATCAGAGAGAAACATGCTTAACCGTGTGGAACCTGGAGTCAGGGCTCATTGTTGAAATGCCCAGGGAGGGAAGGGCTGGACACACCAGCCCATGGGTTAGCAGCCAAACTTGAATCCCTCTCCATGACCTAACTGTAGGCCCTGAGCACCTAGCAGCCTTTCTGAGCCCCAGGTTCCTCATCTGTAAACTGGGGATCATGGTAGTACCCACCCCATAAAATTATAAGAAGAATGAATTAAACCAACTGAGATAATTAATAATTAACTCATTAAAAAGATAACATGCCTACTCCATGATTAGCATCTGCTATTATTTTTATTGTTATGTTAAAAGGTAAGCTAAGCCAGGGTTTAATCCTACCACTCAGGAGGCTGAGGCAGGAGGATCACCATGGCTTTAAGGACAACCTGGGCTATACAGTGAGTTCCAGCCCAGCCTGAACTACATAGTGAGACTTTGTCTTGAAAAACTAAAACCAAACAACAACAACAACAAAAAGGTAAGCCAGCAGGAGGAGGGGCCATCTACCCTGTGTCAGCCAAGGAACATTGGTTCAGATCACTTAACTAAACAAGCAGTTTCATGCAGTGACAAGATGACAAGGCTAAGTGTCAAAAGTCTGGGTCTCTTCCAAGCCCACCACTAACTCCTATTTGAATTGGGAGTCCCTTCCTTTCCCAAGACTTGACTCTCTCAGCTGTATGATGAGGCAATTGAACCCAGGAGTTTCCAAAAAACCTTAGACTGTGGAGAATTTGATTCCCTGAGGCCACAGCCAGCCCGGCCTTGGTGAACAATGGTCTTCCCACTACCCTGGCCCAGGAGAGGGCTCACTAAGTAAGGGCTTTTAAGACAGAGCAGGCCAGGCCCAGAGCTGGTGACAGGGTAGGAATGCAGAGCTGATGATTCCCAAGGTGCAAGGTCCAGTGTTGCCACCAAGCAGGAAGGAAGGAGATGGGCATGTGGAGTTGCCAGCATGAAGTCTGGGATTGGCTGACAGTGTCCCTAACTGGAGGTACCTCAGGATGGGGTCTTTCCAGGGACCCTGCCCTCTGACTGCTCTCTCTGAGTCTCAACCCAGACCTTGACTCATTTCCTTCAACACTTGCTACTTGTGGTCATTCCAAGGCTCATATCTACCTATTACCTTAAAAATACAGAGACAGTGGCACTGGACAGTGGCATAACTTCTTGTCATTTCCCTCTATCCAGCCCCGAGTTGTGTGCCAGAGACTTTCTGAGAGGCAGAAGTTTGTATCTTTGTCCTAAAGCAGTCTCCAGTTTCTTCAAGAAATACCTAAGGCAAGCTAACTTCATAAAGAAAGGGGTTTAATTAGCTCACAGTTCTGGAAATTCAAGGGCATGGCCCCAACATCAGTTTGGCTCTGATGAAGACCTCACGGCTGGCAACAGGAGCACATGTAAGCAAGAGATCACATGGCCAAAAAGGAAGCAATTCAAGGGTCAGGGTGGCTCTTCTAAGAACTCCCTTTCTTGAGAGCCAGCGGTCCAAGACAAACACCTTAATGTCTTCCAAGGTCAGCTCCCTCAGGACCTAACACCTTCTCCTAGGCTGCACCTCCTGAAGATCCCACCACTTCTCCACACCACCATATTTGGGGCAAGGCTCCGAACACAGGAGCCCTTGAAGGAACACACTGCAACCATACCCAGGCCATAACAGGTTCAAACCTTCTAATTTTTACTTCAAAAGGTCTGTTAACAATCTTAGCTACAAATAAGATCAGAGCTCCCTCAAAAATCTAATGAAAACC
>PVLD010000097.1:270000-402094 GCA_004027595.1 Dinomys branickii
ACGGCCACACTAGGAAGTTCTATGAGCACTTCCTTCATACAGACAGGAAGAAGGAAGCAAAGTAAGGTCAAGTCATTGGCCTAAGGTTAAAGCATCAATGACAGCACAAGGGCTCCACCCCAAGCAAACTGAGCCCCTCTTCTGAGCCTCAGGCTCTGTGATCCTCACCATCGTCCTGCCCATCGAGGGAGGAGCACAGTGACCACCTACGGAGCTCTTGTTGGGAGCCCAGGCCAGTGCTGAGCCCTTTAAATTTCATTTACCGTTGTCTTTCTTTCTACCACTCACTTTTTCCTCACCATACAGATAGTAGGGAATAGAGGTTGAGAGAGATTATGCAGTTTACTGAAGATCAAACAGCAGCAGCAGAGCCAGAGCAAACCCACGCAGTGTTGTCCAACAGTCCTGCCTGTCTCCCGCAAGGCAGATGCTGGGGACCCGCCCTAGGCTGCAGGCCATCTTTCTGGCCAGTGGCACGGTGGGCTCCCAGAAGAGCCGGGCTGCACCGTATGCCTTGCCCAGCCAAGCTCCCTGGGTGTCGTTGCCCCCATCTGTGTGTACTTCTCACTAAGGCTAATCTGGATGGTGCAGGTTTACTCTAAGTCCAGTGAAGGGACAGTGGCCAGGAAAAGCCTGGCTAAAGGGGTGGCTAAGCTGAAATCTGCAGTTCACGCAGATGCAGACGGTGGCAAGAGCTACTACAAACACTGAACATATTTAGGAAAAGTGGAGAGATGGAGGACACAAGCCATCCAGCTCAGCAAGCCAGCTCTAGGGGCCAGGCAGCCCTGGGGTCCCTGGCCATGAACAGCCATGGGGAGGGTTTACTCAGTCTCCCCTCTAGCTGGCTCAAGTCAGAGAGCAGAAAGAGGACAAAAGTGGGCATGGTGGTGCACGGCTGTAATTCCAACACTCTGGGAGGCTGAGGCAGGAGGACCAGAAGTTTAAGCCCAGTCTGGGCCACTAACTTTATCAGGAACTTGTCTCAAAAACCAGAAAAACTGGCTAGAGATGTAACTCCATGCCAAGGCCCTCAGTTCAATTCCCAGGTTTGGGGACTAAAAGGAAATAAAGAGGAAAACCTCAAGGGGCAAAGGAGAATAAACAAGAAGCAACAGTATGCTCACCACAAAAAAATCCTGAGATGTTCTGAGAACAAGATCTGGAAGAGCCAGCCCAGGCCACCAGACACCAGCGAAGGCATAAGCTACCCTTTCTTGGGTCCACAAAACTCAGACACAGATGACATGAAAAATGCTGGCAGGTCAGGCTGTACTTTCCTCGAACTAGTCACTAATGAAGTTTGGGGTAAGATATTTTGAAAGCAGCCCACACAGCATAACCACACACCATCATCAGCTGCCATCCTCAAATGCAATTTCATTCATAATTAAATATGAAAAAGCCACCACCTTAAAATAACACCAGGGATCACAGCTGAACTCTCCACCTGGGGCCTATGCATTCTGGCCCCTACCCGTCTCTCCAAGACCACCTCCAGTGCTTCCCAGGCCACCCACTCTCCAGTCCAGATCACCTTATGAAGTCACATCTGCACTCCCTTGCCCACCTCAACCTGTCTTCCATGCCGGCCCTTCTCCTTCCTCTCTGCCTAAGAGCACTGAGCACTGCCAGGACCCGAAGGTCCCCTGGAGCAGTTTCTCTGAAGCCTTCACAGCGCAAGGCTGAAGGGTCCTTTGCCAGCCCCTGAATTTTCATAGCCTTCACCACTATCCTGTGATGTCTCTTTTCTTGTCCTCTCAAGCATCATTTGCATTTCACATAAGGGTGTCGCATTCATTCATCCATTCATTCAGCAGATGCTTACTAAGCACCTACTAAGCGTCAGGTGCTAGAGAGACAAGTGACTGATCAGACATTGTCTCTGCCCTCCTGGACAACTTCTGGAAGGAACAAATGACAAAGACATGAATAAATATGTACCAAATCTTTGCAGAGAGACATCAAGTTCCCTGCCCGGTACACACTTATAGAATACTCTGTGCTGAAAAATTGCTGACCATTCCCCTCTCCTGCTGCCTCCATAGCTCTGCCTGCACATTTCCTCCTGCATTGTACTTGGGAGAGACTCCCTCACGGGGTGGTCTGCTTGGTGAGGGCTATGCTTTAACGTTGTCCTTTCAACCTACAGTTCTAGGAAGCTCTGGATAGCCTGATGTTCAGCTGCTGGCGGCAGCAGCTTTAAGGGACCCATAGAGGACTGAGAAACAGAGTAAAAGCACACTCTAAAGCCAGTAGTTAGCATCAGGAATGTGTGAAAGAGCACGATCTGGGGACCACTGCAGTAAGGGGCTGTGTCCAGATATCATGGCAGCTCGGGAACCATGTGGGGCACGGCACTCACCATCTCTCACACACATGGGCGGGCTAGGGGAGAATGGGTAGCCCTTGTGCAGGAGCTACAGGGCCAGGGAGACACACAGCAGGTTCTGGGAAGGGGGCCAGGTGTGGGAGCAGACCAGGTAACCAGAGATTCAGTGCATCACTCAGCCCTTGAAGGACTTGTGTCTGGTACAGGCTGGACTCCACAGTAAAGAGGAGCTGTGCACGGCCAGGCCACAGGAAGCACACAGTGTTGCAGCCCACAGGACAAGAGGGCATGGTACACTTGTGACACAGCAGGGTAGGGCACACACCAGGCCCCTGACCTGGATGGCAGTGACCACAGCAGCAGCAGCAGCAGATATGTTATTGAGATTGAAGATGTAGCTGGACCCCTTATGCGCATCATTATTTCATTTGATACCACAATAACCCTGTTATTAGGGTGCTGAAGCTAAGGCTCAGAGATGTTAAATGACCTGTCAAGTGTCACATAGCTAATACAGGACAGGGTCAGAACCAATCACCAGGTCCTTAGGCCAGCTTAGCTCTGTCTCCACGCCCCCCCCCAGTGCCAAATCCTGCATACTCTGGCCACATATGCTTCCTCTGTGACTTTCTCATGTCTCCCTCCTGTCCCCAGCCCCTCATGTTGAGTAAAGCTCTCTAAGAGCTGGCCGTTGGGCTGAGACCATTCAGATTTCACCACAAATAACAACATCCCTATGATGGAACCATTGTGCAAAGGTTTTCATAGCACTGTGGGGGTCCCTATCTCTTCAGACACCTCCATGTATGGGGGGACACGCCAGTTTCTGTAGGCCCACTCTCCAGCTAAGAAGACAGACTCAGCGGGGAAATGTGGCATCTCTGCCACAGGTGGGGAAATGCTCATCTTAACTACAGGTTGTGATGTGACACCCTAACCTCTCGTGTTAGCCAAGTCATGCTCTTCTTGGGATCTTACTAACACTGCCTGAGAAGCAGGAAGTTAACACCCACCCACCACACAGGAATTGGGTTAGAATTCTAGAGGAGAAATGTAGATTTTAGAAACTGGTAGATTCATTAATTAACTTTCCAGGGTTTGAGGTAATAAGTTTTTATAAACATATTTTCCACCCATCCCCAAGAATTTCACAGCTTTGGGTCCAATTTGGAAGCTGTTATCAAATGTTCAAATTGTCAGAATGATGACTTTTTCTTCACAAAAGAAAGAGAAGGTCCTGGAACCCCAAGCACTTGCTTCCCATTGGCTAAATGGCTTCTTTGCTTAGGTGCAACCACATCTAGTGAATCAGCTCTCCTTTTATTGAAAGATGTGGGTCTGTCACCACTGTGTTCATCAATAATCAGCAAATTAGCAGCCTGCTTGGGCAGGCACTTCTCTTCTCAACCTGAAGGGTGATTTGGGGGTTTCTTTTAAATTTAACTATGGTCATTAAGAATTCCTAGCACACCAAAAGAGTGATTTTTAAAAAATCATCTTAGCAGAAAAGGGATATCAGCAAAAATAATCACTATTCCGGCTCAACAATGAGTCCCTAATGAGGACAGCAGTCATCAGTTAAATAAACATATCATTAGGGTGAGAATAGATGTGTCAACACAGACGCAGTCCACTAATCCATGGGGTAGTTTGTCTGTGTTTAGTCCTGGTGGGTCTGACTGGTGGGTGGAACTCTTAAGACAGAGTCACGAGTCACCTTCATCGGTAGGGTTCACCGTGTGGGTGAGGCCAGGGAAGGTGGGAGCTACTGATGAGTAAGTGGCAGAAGACAGCAATAGGACACAGTCATGAGAGTTAAGCAGGCTGCAGCAGTGATCAACTTCAGACCAGGAAAATATCCAGGAAGCCCCAGACAGCCAAAACCGTGCAGAAAGATGAAAATAAGAATCTCTTGAGCAGAGGTCCCATAGCCATGTTAATGCCAAAAGCTGAGCCCTACCTAGTATCCTGTGTGGCCCCAAATATCCACCAGCTCCCTTCAATGACAGAAGCTCAAGTGGTTCTTCCTGCTCATCATTATGGCCAGGCTGATGCCTGGGCCCACATCCCACTGCCCACCTTCTGTCACTTGTCATATCAGCAACTTCTCCATGGCCTGATCTCACCTCCACCTGCCCCCTACGTATAAGCACGGAATTAGACAGGGATCTATTAGAATCCTGAGACTTCTCTTTGTCTGCAATCCTCAGTGCTCTAGAGATGAAACAGATCTGTAGCAGCCAGGAGGCCCCTCAAGTGGGGTGGAGGGTCATGGACACATACTCTGTCTCCACAAATATTTATCACATTTTTCTTATGTAGTAGAGATTGTACTAGACTCCAGGGCACAGCAAAGAGCAGGCATACTTAGCCCTTTCCCTCATGAGGTTTGCATTTATGGGAAGGAAAAGACAGTGAGATGAGAAATAATTAGGATCATTATAGATTATAATAGAGGATTATAAAGCAAGTAAGCAGGCTGAGAGATACCGAGCAATTGTGGAAGGCTGATTTTACAGAGAGAGATCAAGCAAGGGCTTTCTAGGGTGGGGAGAGGATGTTAGATCCACGGCCTGGAAGATGAGGACAAACCAGGACATAAAAGATTAAGGAAAGGACAATCCTGGTGAAGAAGCAGGAGGGCAAGGGTAGATGATGAGGGCACTCCACAAGGGTTTGCGTGTGCACACAAGCAGTGATCACATGCCCTCTCCAGGGAGCACATCTCCAAGAAGGAGAGAAAGACTGTAGCCTCTGCTGAGGTCAAGGAGAAGAAAAACTCCTGGAGATGGAAGGCCAAGGAAGTGGATCCATGTTGTTGGGTGTATGATCTTGACCATCTCAGTCAATGATGCTGGTGGACAGACCCTCTGAAATTCAATATGAAAACACACCTCAGGGAATAGGGATACCCGAATTCAGGTCACGAGTCCTTACAGCAGCTATCCTCAACCTACTTTGTAAAGAAATCTGATGGAAAACAGGTATTATTGTGACACGGACAGAAGAGACCTCAGCTCTGTGGTATTCAGGAATTATTTAAAAGAAAGTGGCCATACGTCATAAAGACAAACTATACCCTTTAGTGATTGGTGTCAAAGACCTTGTACCTAATCTTCCCAGTGTATTGCTGGAAATGCAGGGGAGGCTGAAACTTCTGCCTTCTAATTCCTGAAATAGAGTTGCATGAACAAAGTAGTACAGCTAAGTTCTGAAAAGCAAGGGTTATAACTTCCCCTCACTCAAGTAAGGGCTTCGTTGACTCCAAGCCAAGTTCTCCCCAGCAAGGAGTCCTCAGAATGAGAAAAGGGCTCCACACCAACCCTTGGAAGTCCCTGGCCACCTGCTTCTCTGATTTTGAAATCCTGAGACAGTACAAGCCTGCAAGGGTCATGTCTTGAGCAGATGTCCATGAAACCAGACTCCAGGAGGAGTTTCACAGACAGGAGCTCAGAAAATCCAATTATCAGAGTGGGAGAGTCCTTGAATTATCTCCAGGGAACGTGAACTCAAGCCTACAAAGGTAATGTGACTTAGAATCTAAGTCCCCTGTATGACAAAGCAAGGTTCTGAGGCAGGACTCCCATTCCCAGCTTCAAAATCAAGGGTCTTCTGAGTCTGTCCAATTCCACCCACCCACCACCATCAGCATCCAGCCCAGAAATCTTCAAAATTGTGTTCTCACAGAGCAGGCAAATGCAACTCTAAAGTGCCCCCAAAGCAGCCTGTGCAAACTGACTTCTCAAGAGGGGCTCTCTGCCTCAGTTCTGTGACTTTTCATCCCAGCTGCTTACACCGCTAAATTTATTTCAATATTCTTCTATTAGCCACAAACCTATACAGAATCAGACTTAGTAGAATTAATATTTAACATGTGGGTACCCAGAACCTCCTGGCATTCTGACAAATAAAGTATGCAATACATTACTTAATTTATACCTAACTCAGAAAAATCAGTAGCAGAACTGATAGTAGTGGTGGTGGTGGAAATAGATCCAGTCACAAAATCAAAGAAATATTAACTGAGTGCCTATTTTATACCAGGAATGATGGTAAATGGCTTTAAAATATAGCATCTCATTTAAATCATGAGATTATAAAATATCACCAAAAACTGTCATTTTGTCAAATTTTAAGTCTATTCTGCTCAATCAATAATTTTTTGAAAATCAAGCAGTGTAGTTCAATAATATCCAAATCAATTTTGATTCTTTCTTCAGAAATTTGGTAGAGAGTGTATCTCTCCCAGGTGTAGACCCCATAAGTTAAGTTATACCCCCGAGCAAAATATCCTTTCAGAGTAATAAATCTCGATAAAAAATATGTCTTTTAATGGAAATATTGACATGACCTAAGAACGTATAGCGGCACTAAACAGTGCGGCTAGATTCAGGAGGGAGAGGGGCCTGATAAGCTAGACTTAAGGTGAGCCTCGGGCTTACCAAGGTCTGCCCAACGGATAACTCTGACAAGTACTTGAAAAGGTCGTAAATTAGGGGCGCTCTTAAATGCGACTTAATCGCCACTTTTATGGGTGTTTCACTGTATTAGCTGGTCACATCCACTTTACAAAACAGAAGTCCATTAACATCGCTCATTCGCAGTCTCGGCCTATAAGCAGATAGCGTGTTGCTCAGGCTTGAAATAGATCCCTTCTCACCACCCATCCCGCAGCCCCCACCTCCAAAATTCCTGCTAAGCCTATTTTTACTCAAAGGGCAAAGTCAGCCTTGGATTATGTGTGTTCTCTGTGCAAAGGATATGTTTTCAGCAAGCAGGACTGCATTCCTACCAAGCAAAAATATTCCCCTTAAGCTGATTGTCCCCGGTCCTTTTGGGCCTTTCTCAATAAGGCTCTGTTCTGTTTGGTTGCGGTTGTGTGGCCCATGTTCTCAGATGTGGCTTAAAACAGGTGTTTGTGTATTGAGAGCCTGAGCCAGCCATTCTGATTGCGAAGGTGCCTCTCACATAAGGCTGCTGACCTTGATATACAGACCTTGAAAAAGCAGGCCCTTAAATAAGATTCACTTTAATAAGATACAAAAGAGTGCCCATTGTCTAAGTGCATTCTTCCCTACAATCCTAACTCTCATTTCTCTCTCTACTATGCCCTCCAATTCTACTGTTACAAGGGCGAGAGTGAAGGAGTGAAGAGGTGACACAGAGAGGGTTCAAGAAGGACAAAATGAAAACGACCAGCATTTCTAAGTAGCCCTTGATGGTCTCTAAATTTTAAAAGCCATCACTAGATTCAAAGTATACCAAATATCTGGGGATATAGGCTTAACAATCTGGGGGGAAATCCAAAAGGAATCTCTTGTCACTCCATGAATGGCCAAAGAGTTTTCCAGGGAAAGGCATGTTTGCCCCCTCCAGCACATACTGGGCCCAGCAAACCTTTCCCTCCAATACAGTGGAATCACCAGACCATTATTTCTGGAGCACACATGTGGTACAAATAACTATTTGCATTACAAAATGATTCCAACAGAACTTGGGTGATTAGTTAAGGCTACATGGACAGCCAGAACAATGCATCACCATGTACTGAATAAGCAACTGTTGAGAGCCAAGTCCTCCCCTCTGGCCACTGTCAAGAGCTCAGTTCTGAGTGCAGATCAAGGGCGGCACAGAACTGGAGAGCTGGTCACACCAAGACCCCTCCTGGAGCTCATGGGTCCATTCAGGGCATTACTAGAGACTGCAGAAGCTTTACTGCAATACAGACAAGAATCCAATGAGGAAGTTGAAGTTGCGCTTCAGCTTGGCATGATGACGTACGCCCATACTCTCAGAAGTTTGAGAGGATGAGGCAGGAGGATTGGAAGATCAAGCCCAGCCTGAGCAACGGAATGACTGAGTGAAACCCTGTCTCAAAATAAAATAAATAAATGTGAGACCTGGGGATGTAGCTCAGTGTAAAGGCCCTGGGTTCAATCCCCACAACTACAAAATAAAATAAAATTTGTCCTCTGGCACCCAGGGCTAGAGAAGACTCATCTTGCTTTTCAGTGAGCCTCAAGAAAACTGGCCTTTCCCTGCTGACCTCTGCCATCAGCAGTGCAGTTGAGCAAGTTCTCTCCATGTCTCTGTCCCCTGTGGAGTTCCACAGAGCGGGGCTCACAGCAGCACTCAACTCCTCACTGCTAAGACAGTGTTTGAGCGCTGATCATCCTGCTAATTATTCATAAGGGCTTCACCCTGTGCCAGGCCCCATGCTAGGCCCTTCGCGTGTCTTACTTCATTTCATCCACACCAACCCCACAAAGTAGCTTCCTCCTTCTACAGAGAGTAAACAAGCCCAGAAGCTCAGTCCGGGCACTTGCCTGCCACTCATGAGACCCTAGGTCTGATTTCCAGCACTGCCAAGAAAAAAGAGAAAAAGAAAGAAAAGTCCACCCTAATAACAGCAGCTCAAGGAGCCTGGGCCAACCCTGCTCACAAATACTACTGACTTAGAGTTCAAGTCCACTGTTGAAGCATGGCCTCTGCAATAGGGAAAGTCACTGGGTAATATAAACCTGTCCTCCATTCTTAAAAGTCATTATAGCCTCTAATTCTATCATCAGAGGACAAATATATTGTCCAAAGGATCCAAGTCCCCAACTCAGACCACAGAGGTGTCGGAGGTGGTGGAGACCAAAACCCGGGGGAGGCATGGGTGTGGTCTGATCACCAGTGAACTCAAGCTTGCTTCCCTTAGGAGAAGGAAGATGTGAATACAAAGTCCAAACCCAAACAGAACTCACCAAAGCCACCCCCACCCAAACCAAGGGGGTGCAGCTGCTCTATACAGGTTTTCTAGAACTTTCAAACAAAGCCTGCTGAGAGGGGGGGGGGGGACAATTACGGCATGCAAATGTCATGTGATTTTTGTCACTGATCTTTTAACATGCATAGCCAGGTTCATGTGTCTCCAATTCAAAATCTGAAATTGAAGTCTTATGTGGAGATAATTATAAGTGAAAATCAAATGCAGGCCTGGAAAACACCCCACTTTGCTCATAAAATAAGTGCTCACTGAGAAGAGCCCGGATTCCCAGAGGAAGTTGAGATGGGACGGACCAACTGGCCAGGGCAGGGTTCAGAGGTGATAATCGGCCTCACTCATTCACAGCTTGGTGCAAATCCTGATGCCCTGAGCTGGAGTTTCACACCCAAAGCCAGAGGGGGCACGTGCTGCCCTTGTGTTAATTTCAACAATGATATTTTTTTTAACAAAACTGTCAACAAACTGCAGAACAAAGTTGCATAAAGTAAACAAAGTTTTAAAAAAGAAACAACTACCAGTTTAAAAAAAAAAACAAAAAACTGTGCCTTTTTCCAAGGTCGTTTGTAGCAAAAAGAGAAGTGCACACCCAGGTCACAGGTAGACACAGCCATCTCCATCCTGGGCCCTCTTCGTTGAAACAGTGACCAAACAGAAGCCAAAGGGACCTTCCCAGCTGTCTCAAGGGGGACTTGTTTCACCACCAAGAGCAAAAGGAGGACAGAACTGTGCACGAACTGCCTTTGATTCTCAGCCCCAGATCGGCATCTTCTTTCCTTCACCTGGCTCTCCCTGCGTGTCTGTGGCCCACCAAAATTCAGAGGACCCTAAGGCACCATCCTCTTCTCTGGGCCCTGACACAGAGCTGTCCTGGGGCCGGGGTGAATGTGCCCCCCAGCGCACCAGCCCTCTGCACCGAGCCTCTTCAAAGACGCTGCTATTTCCGAGCTCTGCCTGTTTGCCTGGAGCATGGCAAGAGGTTACCATCTGACCCCAGCACTATTAAATCTTTTTAAAGTTTAATCTTCAGGGGATTTTGACTGTAAATAAAGAACACTCCACATGTAAAAAATAAACTTACACTTATGACTTCATATGTGACCCTGAGTTCAATTTCTGTTTGTGATTTAGCTGAGGGGAGACAAAGTATGTGGAGTGCAGTCTGTGAGTGTGGGACTGGGCTTCCTGAATGCACCGTGGAATCACCACCGAGAAAGAGGACAGCTCATAGTTAGGGATGTGACCCCAGAGCAGAGGTGAAAGACAGCCTCATGTCCAATAGGTGGCACAGCCGGGAAGCCCAGCACCCACAACCAAGGCTCATATTGTGCACATCTGGAGGCTTTTCATGCAGAGCATCTGGGTTGATCTTTTGCCAGGATTTGGTGCCAGGACCATACTTCCACCCAGGCCACAGGCCACAGAACTGGACATCACAGGCAATGCCAGACCTGGCACATAAAAGATTCCATGCCTCCAACCTCCCCCAACAGATCCCTAGAGTACTGTGCAGAAGGAAGGGGAGAATCCAGGGGATGGTGTTGACCCATGGGAAAAGTATGGGATTGGAGCCTCAGGGGACCCTCTGCAGTACTAAGGCATCAACCACTGCATCAACCACTCTTCCCAGAAAGCCCTATCTACAGCCTTCATACTCCCACCGTGCTTCCCTGCATAGGTTCTTGCTGGAGCTCCACCATAGCCCCTGGACAAAATAACACAGCTTTTAGCATCTTGTTTGCCAGTACACAGATAAAGAAACGGGCCTCACAGACAACAATGGCCAGTTGGCAGCAACTCACTGTTGATGGGCTTACACACAGCTCAACAGAGTTGCCACTGTGCTGGATGCCTCCCCTCCCAGATTCTATACCCAGCTGAGGTGTCCAGGAAGAGGATAAGGAATGGCCTCAGGGGTAGATATATTCATCCATTTTTCATTACCATAATGAAATATAACTGAAGCAGGCTACTTTATAAAGAGAAATGGTTGAATTTGCCTTATGGCTCTGGAAGTGCAAAGTTGAAGACCCATATCTGGTAATGGTCTACTTGCTGGTAGTTCTGAAGCAGCATAGGACATCACATGGCAAGAGACAGAGAGTGCTTGTGCATGGATGTTTGTGTCTGCTTAAAAAATAAACATATTATCTCTATCTGAACTTGGCTAGGGATGGGGGGTTTTATAGACTTTGTCCTTTCTTCTTATAAAGCCACTAGGATTCAATCCCTGGGCCTCCTTTCCCCATGTATAAGAGAAAGTCTAGAACAGTTATGGTGAAATTTTCAGAGCTTCCATGATAACAAACAGCCTCCTGTGGCATGTGTGCCATAGGTTCACCACCACTGGTCTAGAAGGTATCATATAAAACTCTTGTTCACTATTAACACCCTACAATGAGGCAGCTCATCAAGCTTCAGGAAGAATTGGAAGAAGAGTGGGAATTTTATGGAGAAAGAAGAGAAACTCTGACTCCATGCAGAATAGGGTGCAGCAAAGCAGAAATGCCCAACTTGTATCATTGTCAGTGATTTCTTGGCATGAATTTTCCATTATAATACATACAAAAAGGCTGTGGAGTTCAGGGATTTGTATTGCCCAAACACAATAGATGGATGGATGGATGGATGGATGGATGGATGCAAACATGGGCATGGATAGGAGAATAAATGGATGGATGACTGGGTGAGAGATAAATAAAAAGGAAAATGAACTGCTGGACAAAAGCAGGGATAGTGGTAAGGATGCTCAGATAAAGGAACAGACAGAGGAATGTGAACAGGAAGAAGGGAAGAAGGATAGAAACGTGGGTGGAATGATGGCAGGAGGGATGGTTGGAAAGCTGAGGGAGAAAAACTCTTGAACGAAAGGTGAAACCTCTAAGAACCAGCAATCCCACATCCCAGCATGGCCAAAACCATCTCACCACCCCAACTATGGAAAGGAAGACCGCTTCTCCCAGGCAGAATCTGACCTCCATTTCACCCTGTCCACCCCAATATTCTGCAAGCCTGGAACCAACCATTATGAAGCCCCCCTCCTTAGCCAAGTTCAGATAGAGATAGTATGTTTATTTTTTAAGCAGGAATGAATTATTCAGCACTTCTAAATCCAGAACACATCAAATTGAAAACGACACACACTGTGCTTTTCCCCTCTCCCTGCATACGTAGAAATATTCTGTAATTTCTTTAAAAGAGTAGAATTATTGATTGTGGGTGAATTAGCAACTCAAGAAAGATCCAGGATGTAAGCAGGAGGTGGGAGGTGTTGCTGGGCTGGAGTTAAGTGCCTGGGGAGGGAGGGTGGAGGGCAAAGGGAAGGGTCCAGAAAGGGGTGAGGGGCTGGGGCAGGGGAGAGGAGGCATTTGGCTGTGTTGGAGCTGAGTGAGAGGGGAATCCCTGAAATACACTAGCCCGGACATCCAGTGAGCATTAGAGGTCTGGACTCTTCCAGCAAAGCTCACCCCAAATGAGGATGCCACAAGAGGAACCCTCTAAGAACCTCTCCAGTCCTAGAAAGAGGTCCATTTGTCAGGAATATTAAGGGCCCAGCCCTCGGCGCAGGAGAGGCTGGAGCCTTCAGGGCTCTTGGCTCCCACAGTTGCTTCTTAGAACTGGTCTTTGCAGTTAAGGAGATGGGAGCATGTCTCGGGTCCAGCTCTTTCCCAGTACTATATACCTCCCTTAAGGAACCAGGATTCCTAAAAGCTATGAACCTCACCCATGAGGTACAAGGCCTTTCAAGGTCTTTCAGAGGAATCCCGTAAAGTCCTATAAATTGGGAAGAGAGTGCTTGCTACAAGGCAGGATCTCGGACCTGTGAGACATCAGCGAGCTCTTTAGCCTCTGCCTTAACTCACAGGTCTGTGAGCATTTGGAAGACCCCATCTGGGCCTAAGAGGAAGAGGTTCATGGGTAGTCATGGCCTTCCCACATACCTGGTAATATAAAAATTTTAAAAAATTTAGTGTGAGCTCCAAAACATTGATTGCTTCACCAAGAAAACATCAATTAGGTACAATGAGGGAAATTATAGGAAAAGGTATTTTCTTAGACTGCTTCCTTTGGGCTTGGCCAAGGACCAGGTTCAAAGGGACTTCCAAAAAAAATATACAATATGTGCATCCCCTGTCCAGAAGGAGCTTACAAAGTTCCTGAGACAGCAAGACCAAGTCTTGAAAAAACAGAGATTTGTAAAAAGGGACAGAAAAACAAGCATCTCCCCTCTGGGCATCTGATCTAAGGAAATAGTGTGAAATAAGGGGAAAAAAAGATTTTTTTTCATACAAAGATGCTCATCACGGTATTTTTTATATTAGAGAACTATTGGAAATAACTTGAATGCCAATAATAAAGGAATTGTGATGTAAATGATGGCATATCCATTCAGTGGAAACCGCCAGCTATTAGGAATGGTGGTTATAAGCTATATGGGAACTTAGCAAAATACAAATCACATGATGCCTGGGGAAAGGATGTAAAACTCAGGGTACAATTATTACAATTATATACAGTGAAAAACATGTGTGAAAAGGAAAGATGAAAAGGTTAGCCAGTGGAAATGATGGGGTACTATGTGGCTTTGTTTCCTACTTCCTTGTTTGCAAAATTTGTGGGACTGGATTAAGATTTCCTTTATTGTGAAACTATCAGCTGTGGGGCGGGCACCGGGCGTAGGGAGCAAAGGGAGCTGTGGGCCAGCTGGAGGTGGCTTGGGGAGGGCAGACTTACAGAAGAAAGGACTCCTTCTGAGGTGGCAGGGGGTGTCTCAGAGCCAGACAGGCAGCCTGCGAGGTGGACGGCGCTCCAGAGGACAAATGAGGACATGTTCCTCACCCTGTACATGACCTTGGAGGACAGCTCTAGGACACTCCATGCCAAGGATGGTGGGGGGGGGTGATGCATTTGCCTGTGCCACCAGAACACAGGCCCAGGACACAGAAATTTCTCCATTTTCTCTCACTGTTCTCCCAGCTGCTGTGATACACACTAGCTACTCAGTACATACATAGATTAATGGATTGAAATATACTCCTGTCTTTAATGACAGGTCTAGTGTGCAGTGGGCCTTCAACACTGCCCACAGACCAAATGAGAAGCCCCATTTCTTCTGGAAGCCAAAGAAAGGAGAGATCTGAATAGTGTTTCATGGAGGAAATTAATATAAGGGTCATCTGAATAATCCAAATAAAGGAGAGGGCCCAAATATCCCAAATACACCTGCCTTGCACAGTTCTACCTTAGAAGCCACCATGATTCTTCTGGCCAAGGGGTTCCCAGGGCCCTGCAGACTTTGGGTGCAGACCCTGTCTCTCAGCTTTTCCCACCCCAGCTGCTCTCTCTCCAATTCCTCCTTTCTCACTGGGTCCTGAACTCCCAGATACTGTGTGCTTTTGCCTGGGAACCAGGGAATAAAGAAGAGTTAATGAATTGAAAAAGTATAATTTGTTCAGGAGGAGTGCATTACATGATCTGTCTGAGAAAGACCAAAAACATTCCTTATGAATAGAACCCAAGGACTGATTAAAATCGACTAGAACGAGTCCACTATATTTCTATTTAAGAATAAGAAGCCACTAATTCAGTTTAATTCAAAGATTAAAGATGATTAAAATTTCTGTAAGTTATCTGAGCTGAAGAAAAAAAAATAAATAACAACAGCCATCCAAACATTGTGGTTCTTGGGATGTGACTTCTGGTATTTAATCAATGTGATTTTTTTTTTAATCATTCAATTTTTTTTTTCTTCAAGTCAGCTTGTAACACCAAACTACATTTCATCAAGGCTGGTACAATGTTTAGGAAGGAACAGATGTCAGAAAGTAGGAATTGCCGGTAACACTGATGGAAGCCAGTAATTTCTTTTCTGTCCAGTGGCAAAAGGATGAAAAATAATCCAGATGGTATACAGTCACGCAAGGTTTACTGAGACATTAGCAGCTATAAAGAGTAAGCACATACCAACCTCTCTCCTCGCTGCCCCCTGAAACATCACTAAGGGCAATGCCTTTTTGACTTCAATTTTTTTTTTTTAATTTGTGAGAACTTCAACTGCAAACTGAAAGGTCTCCGTACTTTCCAACCCCTCAAATAGTCACACAAATACAGCTGATGATATTGATTAATGTTTATTAGCTCATTCCAAATATACTTGCATCTTAGTCAATGCTGCCATTTAATAATTTTGCTAAATCTCAAAAAATGGAGATGCAATCTTGCCTGTAGGAAGGCAGCCCTGCTAGTTATTTACAGATTGTAACATTTACATAAGAGTTTGGTTTAACAAGAGATATAAATATAGATAAAACCCTTAGGACTTCATTCTTTAAACTGCCCTCTAAAAATCTGCCCTGCAATTTGCAAACTGAATTTTGTGCAGACTATTCTTGGAAGCCTTTGTGAATTAGGAAGAACTAACTCAAAGCAAGGGCTGGCTAATCACAATTTTGCAAATTGTACGTAGCAATCATCCTCACATTGTGAAATTCAGATCTATAAAATGCTGATGTTTTAAAGTTGAAAAATAAATTAGCTCACTAGAACTATTTCACAAAAAAAATCAGTCTGAGGCTTTACGACTAAATTATTTGTTTTAAAAAATTAAGAAATAGTCACAATGGTAGCAAATAATAAATAAAGGCAGCATATCATTCCAGTGTGCTCCTGCCACAATCATCGGAAGGATGGAGAGTGGGTTCCGGGCGTCCCCAGCTTCACAGCATTGCCTATAAATACTCACCTGCCTGGAACACGTGGATGCCGTAACTCCCCAGAATGCACTTGTGGCCATGCCCGGACTTCTATTTTAAACGCCTCCAGTGTATTTGTCTACGATCTGGAAAACGCTCTCAGACAGCGAAGGGATTAGTTAACATATTCTTTGATATGTCATCTACTCACTTGCTAAAGCCGATTCACGTCCATCCAGCCAAAGAAGTTGGCAGTTAGCATTTGTTTATGTGTTAAAACCAATGCCATTCAGGTTACAAAAACTGTAATAATATTGCATATAAAAGAAAAGAGTGAGCTGCCTCAAAGGCACTCTCCAAATCCAGCATATCTGAAAATGGAGGTCACCCTGAGGGAAGAAAGC
This sequence comes from Dinomys branickii, assembly GCA_004027595.1. Classification (NCBI taxonomy): domain Eukaryota; kingdom Metazoa; phylum Chordata; class Mammalia; order Rodentia; family Dinomyidae; genus Dinomys; species Dinomys branickii. The sequence continues at coordinate 286,198 of PVLD010000097.1, forward strand.
TGATCTCCAATGGGTACAGGACACCAGGACGCGCAGGGCTGGTGGGTTCATTTGCAGGAAACTTTCTATAGATCATCACCCTAACGGGGTAGAGATGCCCACATGCAAGGGCGCACACGCACATCCGTGCACACACATGCAAGCACACGGGCAGGTACGTGTGTGCACACACGTACACATGTGTGCGCGCACACATGCACACAGCATTCCTCCCCTCAACCCCGGCCCCCCATGCTGCAGCCTACACACAGAGTCAGAGGTAAATGCCTTCTCAGGCTCATCAAATCCTGTTCTCCCAAACTCCAAGGCCTCTCCATGGGCTTTGGTTCTAGTGAAATTTTGCATTATTTAAAATTGCTTGCAACAAGCCCATATTTAAAAATACTGTGATTCTGTTCTAAAAGCATCTGCCCGCCCTAGCCTTGGTCTGCATCATTTCATTGGCTCTTTGCAGACTTACGTCTGGTTTGCTCAGTTCCTTCCTTTTTCTTGGCTATTACACCAAGCGAGCTGGATGTGACTGGTGTCTGATTTGTTATCCACCCCTCTTTGGGCAGCATGGGGTCTAGAGATCACACTGAATTGGTCTAGGCACACTGTGAGCCCACAATGCTGCCCTCTCGGTGCTGGGAGAGGTTCCAAAGGTCCTGGGGGAAGCTGGCAAAGATGCCTTTAGCACTTAGAAAACACCCACAATGTCTTTGTGAGAAGGAGGCCAGATGTGCCAACATGTGGCCATTCCACCCATCCCCTGTGCCTCATCGGAGACAGGCAGACAGCAGTCCACTCCACAGAGGTGGCATTCAGCTGCTTAGCCTGCCGCTTAGACATTTTGTCTAATGTTACTTCTAGAAAGCAATATTTATATAGTAAATATCATCAAGATACGATCTGCATTCAAATGTTTTCTATAGGTAGCTGATAGAAACAAGAAGAGAAATTGCTGGCTAAGGGGGAGAGAGGAAAAACAAGATGCGTGGGTGCTTCAGAAAGATTGAGGAAATGCCTTCAAACGTTACCTTTCTGTTCTTAATTCTGAATGTTGACTCAACCTCCATTATAAGGTAAACCCTCCAGTGCCAGTTGCCAGGGATCACTGACACTTTCCTCGCCTTCCAGAGAGGATTCACAACACCCTACAGGTAGAAGCAAAGGATCTACAGAAGCCCAAGGCCAGCAACACAAGCAAAGATCAGGCACAAGCACTCAGGCCCTGAGCCCTCAAATCCTTTGTGACAACCCACCAGGCCTCTAGACTTCAGGCCAGACCACATTCATGTATGGGCACTGGTGCATGCCACCAGCCATGGGTCTACCTTGTCTCAGGGGCAGCTGTAAGGGGCTGGCTCTTCCAACAACTGGGAGATGGCCTGAGATCACAGACAGATGAGACTAAGTCCCAGGTTTGACGAGAAGTGGCAGAGCAACCTCAGGCCAGACTGTCAGCCACCAATTCCTCAATGGCCTTTATAAAATCAGAACAATGATCCTGTCTTCTGAGACAGGAAGGACCTGGACTCCCAAAGAGGGCAGAGCTCAAGGTATGGGAGTTGTCTGTGCTGTGCCTATGGCTCTTTCTAACAATAGCATTTTAACCTAGCTTTTATGTTACTGAACTACACAAGATCAGAGCTTTGGGGCATTAAGAGAACCAAGCTCAACTGCCTTTCTACAAAGGAGCAAAATGAAGCCCTGCTCAGGACCCACCTCCTGCCCAGCCCAGCATGGCTTAGTGTATCCTGCTTCTCTTTCCCAGATGCTGCATCCCTGACCCACTGCCCTCAGGCTCCCCCAGGTCTGCAGCAGGGCTGCCCCTTGAACATCAAAGTGGAAGAGGATGCCATCATCCAAGAAGAGCCACAGCCAGTCGCACAGAACTCCATTGTCCTCATGTGGCAGAAAAGCAAAGCACCACCAACCACTTCGGGATCTTTCCAAAAGTCTTCAGCACATAGCTGGGATCCCTCTGGTGGAATGTAGAGCAAGGTACATACTCTAAAGTGCAAGGAGATGACCAGGCTTTGCCTTTTCCTGCCCAGAATGCTGCTTGGTACTTTGTCCCTGTGACCCTAACCCCCTCTATCCTAAGCTAAGACATTATGTCCTTCCCTTCTCTAAAGCTGCCCAAGAAAACATTTTAAATATGTATAATGAAGGATTAATGCCCAACATATATAAAGAGCTCTTAAAAATCAATGAGAACAATTTAAAAACAGGAAAATATTAACACACAATTTATAAAAGACATTGGAATGGTGATATACATATTAAGAGATAACTAGTTGTACTTTTTCTGAAATTGGGATCTTTGTCATTTTTCATTGTTTATACAGACTGGTGAGCTTCAGATCACATCTAATTGGACTCTTAATCAGAGAAATACAAATAGAGTTTTCATCCTTCATACTGGCAAATTTTTCAGAGCAGTAATCAGCAATACAGTGAGATTTGGGAAAATGAGTGCTATGCATACAATATTGATAGACAAGTACATGACACATGTACACTATTTTGAAGGGCAATTTGGTGATGTCTCTCAAAGAATATATTTAAACATCCAGTAACACTATTTATAGAAATCTATCATACAGAAATACTCAGGCTTGCTCACAACAATATGTATGCAGCGTGTTTATGTTTATCGTAGCATGGGAAATATAATGCAGAAGGGAAATTGAAAACTGCCCTTTCAGTAGGCCTACAGTTACATAAGTGAAGTGTGCTAGATAATTATAATAAGGGAGAAATCAAAAGTTGTGTGTTCTTTCTATATATCTGATGTTTTGGTCCACAAACAATACTATTAGTTTTCAAAAGCATATCTCAGAATAAAATGTATAGTATGATCCAGTGATGTAGGAGCAAATATCTCTGTATGTATGTGAATAGGCACCATATACATGACAGAAATCTCAGATACACAGACTGCCAAGTGCCCACCAAGACTCAGAATAGAGGTTTTCTCCAGAGACCAGAAAGGTTTGGAAGAAAAGTTGAAAGCGGACTTTTGGGTTATACTCTACATATGTCTGTAGTAGCCAGCGTTTTGGTAATTAAGCAAGAGAAACTATACGCTAAAGCCAAAACCCTCCAGGATGCCTTTGTCAAAGTCCTTCACTAGAGCTTGAGACCTTCCTGTAGGTCGCAGTGGTTTCCCAAACCAGTTCCAGGCCCAGTTATCAGCCCTCTTCCCTTTCTTTCTCTGCTTTTAAAGGCCAGCTCTTGCAGGAAGCCTCCCTGACTTCAGCCTAAAGCACTCCCTTCCCTTCTCTTGTCCACTCCTCTCACTGTGTCCTGTGGCCTCTTATGACCCATAACTTCCTGCCTGAGGGTGGCTACACTCCATGAGAGAAGGGCTATGCCTCCTCATATCCCTTTCAACACTTCTTTGTTGAGCATCTATTATGTGCTGGACAAAGTTCTATGGCTAAAAATAGGGCAGCAAACAAAAGGTATGAGATTTCTGCCATCATGGAGTAGATGATCTGGTAGAATAGCAGTCAGTAAGAAGAAATAAATAAAAAGGCCCAGGAAAATAACAACAAAATAGTAAATAAAAACAGCAACAGCCTGTAGATACCTACAATTCCAGCATTCTGGGAGGCTGAAACAGGAGGATCACAAGTTCTAATCAAGTCCAGGCAACTTAGTGATTTAATGAGACCTTATCTCAAAATTAAAAAATGAAAAAGCTCTGGGGGTATAACTCAGTGGAAAGGCTCTCAGTACAATGCCAAAAAAAAAAAAAAAAAAAAAAAGGAGGAGAAGAACAAGGAAATAAAGGAAAACAGCACAAGGAAGAGAACTGATCAGAAGGCCACTCAGGCACATCATGTAGACCAAGGCTTACAGGTAAAAGACCATGTAAGGAACCAGCAGGAAGAACAGGGCAGGTGGGCAGGTTCTGCCTCCTCCACAATGCAAGAGCCAGAGCTGGGCACACTACGGGAGCTCAGGAACCATCTGTCCCAACTGACATGCAAGCAAATGACCCAGCCTGACAGGCAGAGTCTCCACCGAGACAAAAGAGAGGGCTTAGGTATGCTCACACACATCAGGATGCCAGCTCCTGCCTACCCCTGCTCAGTCTCCTGGGTACAAACTTCCTCCAAGACCAAGAAAAGCCAAGATGACCACCTAAGCAATGCCTCATCCCAGTCCCAGCAATGTGGGATGGTGGGAACCTCCTGGGTCCCAGGAATCCAGTGACAGAGCCTTTCCACAGGTCCAAACTGTAGAGTTCGGGCAGGAAAGCTGTTTAGGTCAAAACACAAATGTAACCCCACCACATGACTGCAACAGCCAAGCTCTGCCTCCCAAGCACCCAGAGTTCACCCTGGCCCTGTATTTTAGACAGCTTTCCTATCTCTGGGGCACAATATCTATCAAAACCTACAATTTAAAGGGGAGTTTAATTTGGCTCTTGGTTCCAGGAGAGTTAGTCCATGGTTAGCTGGCCCCAAGGCAAGAATATCATGGTAAAGGGTGTGGTCAAGGAAATCTACTCAGATCTTGGTAGCTGGGAATCAGATCAGAACAGTGCCAGCAAGGAAAGGACTAGGGGCCATAGTACCCAAGTCACACCATCCAGACACACTCAAAAGTGTGCTCCTCCCAAGCCAATCCAGTTGACACAATCAAATACCATCACCTGCAAATACCCTAAGGTATGTAGTATGGCTCTCCCCGAGGGCAGGCAGTGAGGGAAGAGGACAGTAGAGTGGGGAACCTTCTAAAATTTGGATCTTCAAGTTCCAAAGCACCAGACAGGAGGCACATAAGCTACTGTGACCCACCACAGGCCATCCCAGTCAGTGGTGTTCTGGAACCACAACTCAGGGAGTTTGTGAGCACCACAACCTCTACCAGCAGACCCTGGATCCACAGGGCCCTGTCTGCCACTCCACGTCACAGGGACACCACAGTGCATCTGCAGCTGGAGACTGCCACCATGCCAGGGGGGCAAGTTCCGGAGCCCTTCACACTCCCCAAAGAGGAGGTAGGTAGAACCATGTGCTGAAGTCTTGTAGCCCCAGAAAACAGAGTAGAAAAAATAAGGATTTGCCTAGGTCACGAGTGAGGCAAAGCCAAAATGAGAAGCATGGACACTAAAACTGAGGTTGATGGTTTCAAAGAAGAACCAGTGTGGCTACCTTTGCTGCGCTCCCTACCCCAATGACACCACCTGACACCACTGTGTACTCTAAAGCACACATCCTGGGGGTGAGGAAAAAGGTCTCTCCTCTCAGTGCCCAGGCCTTTGGGGTGTTTATTGGGCCCCATAAAGAGATTCAAATTTCACATACTATTTTCCCCCAAAGGAAAGCCTGCTTTTGTGTGTGACACATCAGGCTAAGACCCTGGAATAGCCGCTCTTGGCCTGGGCTTCCTCTGTAACATTGAAGACCATGCCTGGGTGAACTGTCCCAGGACAACAGGTGGTTTAAACTTCCCTCCTGACAGAAATCCCATCACAGCAGGCCACCAGTCAGAGATCTCCAGCCCCAGGAGGCATGGGAAGGTTTGGGGGGAGTGTAGAGTCTCAAAGAAGGGGTCTCCCACAGAGGTGTGAAGTGCTCAGGTCTTCCTGGGACTGCTGGGAAACAAAGTCCCAGGCTACCCTGCTCAAGGTAGAACAGAGAGGGATAGAGACAGGGCAGAAACTCTGAGCAGAGGTCAGTCACTCACGGGAGACTTCCTTGAGGACCCTCCCCATTTAGACTTATTTGGCACCAGCAGGGGCTCAGGTGGGGTCAGCTCTGCCAGGGGATGGTGGACCAGACTGTTTCTCATGCCAGGGACCTGGACAGGGATGTAGCTGGCAGCAAGCTCCGCTCTGCTTTCTGGACCATCAGCCTAGCCTTCTCTGAGTCTCACAGGCTGCAGAGACTGTGTCATCTCTCTACAGCACAGTCCCCAGGAGCCCTCTGGGAATCTGTACCTGCCCAAGCTTTGTCACCTTGCTAACCCATCAATGAGAGCCCTGAAGAATTCTACTGGTCCCATTTGGCAAGGGAGGAAGGTGATTCTGCAGTGAGGGAGTAGGACATGCGAGGTCACAGAGGCATTAAATGTAGAACTCAGGCTCCTGGCTTTCAGCACAGGGCATAACCCAGCCCAGAGGCAGCCAGGGTGTGCCAAGAGCCACATGCTCTCTCCTCAACAAGAAGGGAGTCACTCCGAGCAGGAGCAGGGGTGCCCCATGTGCCCCTGCTGCTACTTGATTCTGAGTCCTTCAAAATCAGAAAGTATATTTAAATTTTATTAGTTTTTACTTTTCACTTTTTTCCCCTTGAGTGCTGGGAATTTAATACAGCACCTTTGCACTGAGCTATATCTCCAATCTCTTTTTTTTTCTTTTTCTTAAATTTTGATTCACGGTATCAGTAAGTCACTAAACTGCCCAAGCTGGCCTTCAACTTGCCATCCTGTCTAAGGCTACACTCCCCTGAATGCGCCCAATCTCGTCAAATTGCCATCCTCCTCCTACCTCAGCTCCCAGACTTCTGCCATTACGACTTTGTGCCTCTGTACCCAGCTAAATATTACTTTTAAACTAGTTTCATACAAAAAGGAAAGCATCAGCTTCTTTACAGAAACTCTACTGATTTAATTGAAATAGACCCCAAAAAATCTTTTTTAATTTCCAGGACCCCAGTAGCTCATTTCTCCAGGGATTGTAAATCCAACTGCAAGGCATGGCAGGTGCAGTGCATGAAGGGCCAGAGATCAGGGCTGGGGTGTCCTGGACTCTTCTCAGCCAGCTGAGAGCCTAGACTCTTCAGGGAAGCCCTAGGTGGCCCTTCCCACCCTGCCACTGCCATCCACCCTGTGGGCCTCCAGGCTCTGTCCCCAGGGCCACATACACCTCCCAGTCCTGAAAGGCCATTGTCTCCTAGGGGCGTCTTCTCAGTACCTGCAAGGTGACAAGTGCAGGCTGTCCGAGGTGCTCAGGAATGTGTCATGTGTTCCAATGCCACAAAATGAGACTCACTTTGTCACATTCCAGTGACTATACATTTCCCTCCTAGGACTGAGGAGAAATCTAGCACCTTAAAACTAGAATGTCACAGCTACAGTAGATGGTGCTAAGGGGAGAGGAGAAGGAGACAGAGGGACAGACAGAGAGATAGAGACAGAAACAGATTTTTGTAAAATTGCTTCAAATAAAATACTAAGCAAATAACAGGAAGCTGTGGAATGTATACGGCCAAGGGAGTGGGGAGAGCGGACAGACCTCAACGGGAGTAAATTAAGTTGAGGATTAGCTACAGGCTAAGCCTGGGAATAGGGCAGACACTAAAAGTTTAGGGGAAAAAAAGTACTTGGAAAATAAGATGTTTGGGGGAAAAAATACTAACCCTCCCAAGTCTGTTTGGTTTCTTGCACTTACACTATAGCATCATATTGTTTGTTATGGGAGCTGCATATGGGGACAGGGAGAGGGATCCTCAAGCTTTCGGGGTGCAGGGCTCTTCCAGCCTGTCCACAGTACTAAGGGCCACTATCATGTGGACCTCGGGGACAGATATGCTTCTGGTCTCCTGTACTCCTATCCTGACCAGGAGGAAAGACACACACAGCCTCAGCAAGCACAGAGAGCTCACTCATGACATAGACTGTGACTAAGGCAATGAACAGGGCCAGTGGCCAGCCTCAGTGTCCCCACGGGGGCCCTCAAATATGCCATCTTCAAGTCCCAGGAAGTGAGGTCTTTACTTGGGACTGGAGTGTCAGGCCTGGGCTCCGGGACATGGGATCTCCTTGGTCAATCGTTACAAAAGCCTCAGGCAAGGAGGCACCCTGGGGCCCTCAGTCCCGCAGAGAGCATGCAGCTGATAATGAGGAAGGGGCTTTACCCAGTAAGCCCTCTGCCACTGCCCATCATGATCCGCCCATCTCCCTGTGGCCCATTATCCAAGTACTTGAACCCTGGATAACAATGAGTTCATAGAGAATGAAAGTGCTCGGCTTTAATTGTCTGTATTTAGTCACGCAAACAGAAGCAATGGTCTGAGAATGGCTAGTTAGCCGCTGACAGGCTCGGCTCCGGAGCTAGCTCCAAGGAGCAGGAGCGGTTACAAATTGTTTTGATGGAGACTCTACCAGAGCAGTAAATTTTCTCTTAAACTCGCTTGCCTGGAACAACTTCTTTCCCCTTCCTCTGTCTTCCCCTCCAGCCCCCTCCCCAGCCTTTTCGCTGTAAATGAAATTCCTGCCGCTGCTAATATCCAACAAACAAACATCATTAAGAAATTGAAGGCACTGAAAGAATGTGTGGTTTATGTTAAATTTTCCCCTGTCAATCAATTCTGCATGTCTGCATGAAACCGATGATCGCATCATCATGTTAGTTTGCCTGACTTGTTCAGCACAAAGAAGGTGGGAACACTTTCTCAAGCAGGGATGTCAGCACTTGAAAACTCCATCACCATCTGTGCTCATTTCTGAAAGGCAGAAAAACAACCCCTGTTTAAGAAGACACCAGAACAAATAACTTGAATGTTTGAAAATAAACCACAGGGTCAAAGAAACTTTATAATGAAACGGGGAAGCAACAGTATTGTTCTGTTTTTATAACGCGGGGCTTGCAAACCTTGATCCGCCGCATTCTTCGCTCTAAAAATAGGTATTAATAATATCCACGGAAAGACCCGCGCCATGTGAAATGCACGCAAACACGTTATTTTAAAAAGCATCAGGCATTCTGGCCAGACCCTGGGAGAAGCCTATGACGATGGAGGTCTCTCCTGCTCCCCAGCCCGTCTCTGGGGTTCAGAGGGTGCAGCCTCTGTATTCAGCACCACACCTGACCCTTCCTGCTTCTTCCCTCTCATTCTTGCTACACAAATGGGAACTGGGAGCCCCTTTACCCACACAAGACGATCACCCATAAAAAGGCGAAGGAAGGAAAAACTTCTATCGCCCAACTTTTTGAGCAGAGCCTGTCAAAGCCAGTCTGCAACATGGAGGCTTCAGGACCAAAAGTCATGAATGGGCACATTGTTCCGCCTTTAATAAACTTATAAGCCAAGAGCATTTTGATCTAATTTTTCTTTCTGCATCTCACTATTGTACTTTGTCATGAGGAGGTCTCACATAAATAATGTAGTGTTCTTATGAAAGTTTTTAAGGCACCCTGAGTTGGACAGCACCGTTACAAATGATATCCAACACAAAGAATATCAATTAATCAAATGGTAAAACACTACAAGAACTCACAATACACAAGTAGCAGAGGGAAAGATAAATTGATTTCTGCTGCAGCACTGCGCCTTTTCAACCGCACCACTGTGTGAAAAATACCAGTTAAAAAGTGTGCTGAGGCAGCACAACCATTTAATACTCCACAAACAGTTATCTAAGGCAACGTCCAATAGCCAGACAGTACAGTAATGTGACCTACATACTAACAAAATCACTTTTAGATGCGGAAGCCTCTCCACACTTGCCCACTTATACCAGTTCGATAATCAGTAGCTCTTTCAACCTTCCTAGAAGTTGGCTTTTCCCTCACCTTTTGCCCATTTCCTCCGCTAAAATGTGCTATGGAAAACAATCCAGAAAAAAAAAAAAAGCCACCAGAGAGACTAAGCAAACACTTTTGGTTTGCTTGTTTTTGCGGTACTGAGGATTGAACCCAGGGCCTTCACACTGAGTTACATCTGTAGACCTCTTAATGTATTTATGTATTATTCTATTCTATTCTATTTTTCAGAGATGGTCTTGCTAAGTTCCTAAGTTTTTGTCCAGGCTACACTTGAACTTGAGATTCTCCTGCCTCAGCTCCCAGAGTGCTGGGATTGCAGGTAGCTCACACTCTTCAGCCTCTGCATTTTCAGTTTTGTGTTTGTTTTGATCTTCTTTACATGTTTCCTTTCATATTCCAATGGACTTCTGCCTTTAAAATAAAAAACTTTATCTTTTGATCAAGGTGAAAAATTCTTGCATATGTCTGGGGATCTTCTTGATGCTTGCAGAGATTTTGCCTAGAGTGGTGAGTTGGGCAAGGGGAGAGAGTAGGGGGGCTTAGAAGGCATTGTGGTGAGTTGCAGTGAAACTGAACCGCAGCATGAGAAACTCTCAGATGTCACTCTCTCCAAGATGATCTCATCACCAAAGATGAATCTCACAAAGCTTTTCCCCGGAAATCATGATATTCTGTATGGGAATGGGGCACTGAGGGAAGCTATGCACGCAATAGGCTGCTGGGCATCAAAGAGAGCCATCAGCCTTCATCTGAGCCCAGCCATGGCCACAGAGTGACTTCCAGTGATTGGCAGTTCCTAAGCCATCTGGAGAAGAGAGGCCTATAAACTAATTGCATCAGAGGATTCTGCCTAGCTTCAATATCAGGTTCTAGCTCCCTCCAGTAGCAGACACAGGCTGCAGGAATCAGCAGTGATTGGATCCAGGAGGACTCTGATGTCTGAAAAGTTCTGACTGCAACCCTCCTTCCCCTGCAGCAAAGGAGTCAAGATGGCGCCCAACTCAAGAATTCCTCCCCAGCTAGACTAAGTGCCAGCTTCGTAAGTCCCTTACAAAAAAAACTTCTCTTAAACCTTTCTCCCACCCCATTTCAGTCTTCAGAACTTATGACTGATAATCCTCTTTGTTTCAAGAAAATCATGGTTCACATGAAAAAAAAAAGTTCACAAGACTAGGTGGAGAGATCGCCAAGTCCCCCTAAAATAATACCACAGCAGTCAAGTTCATCTGAGTTCACTTTTTGAACATTTTTAGGGAAATGTTACTCTGCATGTAACAGAGAAAGCCCTACACCTTAATCCCTGAGATGCAGCAGGAGGACTCCCAGTTTTCATTCTGGTTCTGGCCCACCTCCACAGGTGAGAGCTGGCACCTCCATGACACATGCTACATGACTTCTCCCTTGTGCCACCATCCATCAGCCAGAGCCCGTGTTAATACAGGCCTCCACATAATGAACGGTATACTTTGCAGATTTCTATTTCCAGAAAAGAATGATTTAATATCATAAAATAAAGCTTCAGACCTCCATGCCAATTACTGTGTTTAAGTCATCGAAAGCCACCCAGGAAGGTTAGGGGAGCAGGCCAGTGTTAAAGGAATGTGTAACCCAGCTGCAAAGAGAGGCCAAGTTACACGGCTTGCCGGGTAAGAAGAGCAACTCGCTAAAAGCTTCAACATAGTGAGAAGAAAATGTCAGACACCACAACCTCATTGCATTGGCAATAAACATGAGCCAATAACTAAATCATTGTCACCAGCTTTACTTGTGGGTCAGGCTGAGAAATACTGAAACACATAATCAAGATCTTACTGTATTTTAATAGAAAAAGAAAAACCATGGCGATCACAGGCCACTGACAATTCCTACATATTATGAAGCACCACAGCAAGTATAAGGAGACTGAACTGAACCGGACTGAATGAGTTAGGGTGACCTTTTGACAATGTGCCAGGGACACCTTCATAACCAATCTTCTGTTAACCCTGTCCAAGAGTCTACTTAAGCCCCAGGAGACGTTCCCAATGAGGAAACAATAAAAAGCTAGAAAAATCAAAAGCATCCTTCATGTAAAAGACCAAGATACCTGAGGGTGTGTATCCACTTCTGCATGTTGCCTAGCCATAGGAATGGTGCCCACCTAATCACGGTGACCCCAGCCACAACAGTCATATTTCATTTAGCAATGGCTAGATTTTGTTTCAAACAAAAGCATTCACTATTTCACAGTTCAGCCAAAAAAAGGGAAGGTACTTAAGTTATTTTAACATCAAGTGTTTTTCAAAGCTATAAATATATATGAGGGGACTAATTGTAAACTTCTCCCAGAAACTCAAATCCAAATTCATGTTGCCATGAGAATTCAATGATAATAAATTACATCCTTCTAAGTAAAGCATCCACTGTAATAAAACACCCACCCTAGAGAACTCAGAAGCCCTGATCCCAGCTAAAAGGATTCATGCCTTTGGAATTCTGAGTATATATATTATTTTCCTGTCGGTTCTCTCAACTTCTCTCAATTACTGATGTTCTCTATGTAATGAATTTTCTTGGGTTTGATGCGTGATTATGGCTATATTTTTATCTATATGTTTTGTGCTTCTTGTACTTAAGCTTTTTGCTCACAAATCCTTTATTAAAAGTACTAAATTGTAAAAAGCACATTCATATTTCATTTGGTGTTCTACACAGAAATGTGAGTTTTTGCAGCAAACACAGCTGCATAGATAAAGTTACCATAAAATAAGACACCAGACTATAGATCTCTACACTTTGACTGTTTCAGCGCAGAAGTAACTTTCCTGAATTAGACTTTCTAGAACATTTCCTTCTTCTTCCTACTACAAACTCCTAAGCAACTTTTCAATTTTCTAAATCAAAATCAGAGGTTAAAGCTTCACTCTGAATCTCATGTACTTTTAGCCAAAAGCAAACCCATAGACATTTCAAACTTGGTATCCCCGAGACAGAGGCTCTTAACAGTTTCTTTTGCTGTGAAAAAAAAAAAAAACGTTAGAGGCAAGAATCTAAGTAACTCAACACACACATGTCTAGTTTGATATTCGTGTATCATTAGATCTTAGTTTGAAATGAAAAAGCAAAATAAAAAGAATAATCTCACTGTGGGATGCGATGACTCAGGTACGCAGCCAGGTAAGAGACAGTAGAAAGGCAAGAGCCTCGTCACACTTGGCATTGATCCAAGACAAGAAGAAAAGACAGAAATGCAAAGCTGAAATCTAACCAATATCTCTTTGCAAAAAAAAGTCTCTCCAGGGAATGTACACACTGGCCTGGTCATCTAGTGAGCCACTGACCTTTTGAAAAAAGAGGACTGTAGAATTAAAACTGCCAATAAGGCAGAACAATTACTCAACACAGATTTCATGAGCAAATGAATAAATGGGTGAATAATGTGAGCATTTGTCAGTTGCAGTCAGCATAATAAATGAATCTGATATTAAAATTTGGAGGGGAAAAAAAGCTGACGTGACCCTCTGTCAAATCAAATCACTAAATATGTCCAGAAGGCCTATTCTGAGCCTGCCCAGATTCAGTGCTGTGGGTAGACCAAGGAAGGATGAGCATTTGAAGGTGCTGGTCTCTCCTCACTCACCTGGCTTCTGCCACCTCACATCCAGCTGGTATCAACAAGAGACCAGAATAGGTGGCTCTGATTGCTGCCTTGCTTACAAGTCCTTCCTAGAAGAGACCTCCACGTACCAGAAGGTGGGGTCCTGAGCTCCAGGCACAAGCACAAGACTGGGGTCACCAATTGGACCTGACATAGGCAGGAGAATATGGGACAGCCTACTCAACCAAGACCCAAGGGTCATTGTCAGCCTCTATCATGGGTGTGGAGCAAAGAACACATCCCCTGCAGAAGTCACAGGGCATAGCTGAGGGCTGTGAATTCAGACCATGGAGCAGCCTGCGCTGATTCTCCCTAAGAATGTTACAAGCTCAGACATTCACTGCTCAGGTCACACCTCCACTCGCAAAGCACTTTCCTCAACTAACAGAGGAAGCACTATCCTGTCCCCACACACAGTGAAGTGAGCATGTTCTCTCCTGAATTTGTACAAATGGGGAAAGCCAGGGCAGTCACAAATAGGCCCTGAATGCATCAGCTGCAGATGTGGCTCCCCTCCCTCCCCAGCAGTCCTCTATCTCTCCCTCTCGCCCCTACATGGGTGCCCTGACTGCTGTGTGCTCCCCCGGCTCACACTTCACATGAGCTTCTTCAACTGCCTTGGCTGCAACAGGGAGCACAGACAGTCCAGCCCATTTGGGAAAACCAAGGCTCAGAGAGAAATACAGTCTTGGGTTTTGGAACCAACGAGAATAAGACTGTCTGCCCTCTGAATCCCTACTTTTCTCTGATATGGCTTCATATGCTCTTACTCAAAATTCCGCAGAGCAGCAGAGGAACAAATGCGCTGAGAACAGAGATATGTTCGCCCCCAGCATTCTTCTTGGCGCAGAGGTGGAGGGCCAGCCAGGAGTCCTCCCAAATGGCACAGGCCCTTCTTTGCTGGAGCTAGTTTTGCAAACCTCCAGGAAGGTACAAGCGTGCCTTTGCTCCCCAAGGTTCTCCCCAGCTCCATCGTGAGAACTTGGACCTATCTGTTGTCGGTCGTTTTCCTCAATGGCAAAGAAAGGTACAAAGCGCGGGTTCCAAGGCTGCAGGCCAGTTGCTCCTTGTGTGATGGCCCCCAGAGCCCTGGCTTTGCACCTTCTCCCATGTGCCAATACACCCCTCTCATCCTGTCTCTTTTATTCTGAACTTAATGGAGAAAAGCATCACTGAGGAACCCAGCTGGGTCACTGGACCTGCTGGCCTCAACAGCCTCCAAAGCTATCCCCTAGGTCAGGTCAAGGAATGGACTTATTAATTCCCCCTCTACTTCCTTAGGGACAAGCAGCAGGATGCCCCCCAGAATCCATGGCTGTGATTCTCCAAGAAGCATCCACTTTGCTGGCTGTAGACACTTAGGGGAAACAATCACCTTTTGGAAGCCACCCTTGCTTGCACAACCTCCAGCTAGCCACCTGTGCCCTGCATCCTCAGCTCTGGACTGCCATGATCACACCACATCTGCCATGGGCACTGAGATTCCAGCCTCTGAGCAGATGAGGTGGACAGATCCTGCGCTCCAGGAGTTTATGCTCATATCTGGACATTGGAGCAGGTTGGTGGCAATGGGGACACAAGGTAGACTACCTTGTGCCCAGTTTAAGAGCCCTGGAGCACTAGCCATGCCTGAGACTAACCATTGCTCAACCAGGAGCTCCTAAGTACTTGAAAATGACCATGCTCCCAGGTGTTTAGGACCAAAAGCATTTGCTGGTAAAATGCTTAGTTTCTATAAAATTCACTGAACCGGACTGCCTCTGTGTGTGTGTGTGTGTGTGTGTGTGTGTGTGTGTGTGTGTTGTTCTGGAGACTGAAGAAGGACCTTCACACTGAGCTACATCTTTGACCCTTTTTTATTTTCAGACAGGAGCTCCCTAAGTTGCTAAGGTCCCCAAGTTGGGCTCAAACTTTAGATCCTCCTGCCTCAGTTTCCCAGAGTGCTGGGATTATAGCCATGTGTCACCACATCCAGATTAAGACTGCCAAGTTTTGAATACCCTATCACCAGAGATTTGCCTGCCTTGAAATTTCAGCTCCCAGTGGGGAGGGTGTAAAAACCACAGGTAGCACAAAGAAAAATGCCTTGCCACCAGGGAGTCCAAAGTTGGATGAGGAAAAAAGGTTTGAATTATAGAGCTGAGGCTTTCCTTCCTCTGCCAGTCAGACTGGGTGAGCTGATCTGGGCACCCCCTCAGGACATGCCAAGTGCTCTCCATGTGCAGACACTTGGCAGGGGCTAAGGGGATGGGGAGGGCATAGCCTTGCCCTTGGGGAGCAGTGTGGGGAGGCGAAGACCAGCCAGAGGGCCAGTCACCCTCACCAGCACTGTAGAGAGGCAGACTTCAGCCTGCAGAGATTGCCCAGAGGAAGGAACCAGGCTGACACTCTAGACTGAAAGCACAGCAGAGGGAGACACAAGAGAACTGCCTGGGGTATGAGAGGACCAGTTAATGGGGTCATGAGCTGGTGGCTGGTGGGCTGCAGCTTCACCCTCAGCTCTGTGGAGTGGGCAAATACAAGAGGGGGCACTTTCTCTTCAGAGTGCTCCTCAGACTGAGCTCTGGGGCTTTGTCTTGCTTTGAGACTGCATGCACCCAAACTCCTCAGTTACCCATCTAAAGACCCCACCAAATCTGAAAATCTTGTAGGATCCTGCATGTGGTGATCTAGAACACTGCACAATACACAAGCCTGGTTAGAAGGGGCCAACCCCAGAGATACAAAAGCGCATGGCCAAGTCCCAGGACTAAGCTCCAATCTACTCCTGGAACATCCCTTTTGTGGTCATGGCCTTGAATCATCCTCCACTAAGTGGCACCCACAGCCTTCAAGCTCCCGAGGACCTGCAGAGCAACAGTGCAGTCTGCCAGGGGCACTTCTGTGGAAACAGGGATTCCCTATTTCATCATTAGGACACACTGGTGATGCACGAATGCTATTTTAGAATGACTTTCTCTGCCTTCCTCCCAAACTTTCTTCTTAGTGCTGCGGGAAATATTGTATGTAGTTATTATAAAAAGTTATTTGTATAATGCTCTAAAATGTGCTCTACATCTTTATTTAGCATCATCCCCGTGAATGTATCCTAACATTGGCTTTGCAGAGCCCATGGTGCACATCCCTTCTGCAGGACCGAGGTGGGACTGTTTTCACCCAGGCCCACGTCAGCACCCGGCAGGGACCTGGCTGCACCCAGCCTTGTAATTCCCATATCCCCTGGGCCCTTCTTTTCTCCAGCATCATACATTATATTTAAGTCTCTTCAGCAATACAAATTTCAATTTGGCCAAGCTCTTTAATATTAATAGTTGTCAATCCAAATGCAGAGTGCATAATAAAAAATTTAATCGAAACGAATAGCTCACATATTTCTCGACCTCCTAAATATAGTTACCAGTTAGACAAAAGATTTGGTTATATAACTTTGTAGAATTAAGGCCACCTACTAAAGACCACCAGTTAGGGCTGAGAACGACAGAATGCCTAATTCTGTCCTGCTCATTACTCTGAAAGATAAAGCACATCTCACCTCGTCATTCTTTTATTCACAGGCACAAACTGTGAACAGAGAATTCACAAGCATCAATTCAGGGGAGACTGAGGCTAAGTTATAATCACAAAGGTATCCATAATGATAAAAGCATGGCTTCTTTAGAACTTTCCAGCTTTCCAGACACAATCCTGGTAAGACCATAAAAGCAGCAGCCATTGCCGTGCCTCGTTTTGCAGACAGCATAACTGAGGCCCAGAGAAGGTACTGAGTTGCTTAGCAAACCACAGACTGGGTGGTCCTAGAACCCAGTGCTCTGACCCTAGGCACCTAGCATCTGCCTCCTCAGACATAAAAGCATCCTCCAAAGGGTGGCATGTTTTGTGTTATTCTCACCGTTATTTTGTTTAATGTGAGAACTAAATTGCTATTTCTAGTTTCCCTGCTCTTTGCTGAAACCCAGAACATCATCCCTGGACCAGGATGGCCAAGGTCCACCAAGGCAAGTAGAAATGTCTACAAGCAAGAGAACTTTTCAGGCAGGGCAGAAACAAAGCTGACTTTGTACTGTGAGGACTGGGAAGGCCAAGAACCTCAAGGCTACCTGAGGTTGCCATTGCATGGGACCGCAGAGCTGCAGCTCACATCAAATCCAACATCTCTGCCACTTATAGCAGCAGAAACAGTCATGGAGAAATGAAGAGATTTGACCAAGGTCACAAAGCTAGCTAGTGGCAGAGCTGCTGGGACAAGAACACACACACACACACACACACACACACACACACACACACACACACAGAGGCATGCGTGCTCCTGCACTCAAGCGTTGAGGAGTTCTATAAGTATTGGTCTAGTTTTGGCCCCAGCTGCAAAGCATCCTGCAGGGCATGTGGGGTATTTCTTCTGCAAATTACTCTAGGCCTCTTTTGTGAGCAGCTCTGGGCTCTGCCCTGGGCTACATCGAGCAGGAAGTTTAAATGAAATGGCTCCCAAGTTCCTTAAATGGTTTAATAAAACATATACTGACTGCAATGTGCAGTTTATAGTGGCAAACTATTGCCCCTCAGTTGGGAAAAATGACCTCCAGTCGGCAATATTACTTTCAGCTTCATGATTCTAGTCGGTCATTGGCCATTTCCTCAATTCACCCGGCAATTCTTTTCCATAACAAGGCTGGCTGCAGTCACCGTGCACACCACAGCCAAAGGTGCCGGTGGCCTGTGGGCCTCCGGAAGGCCTGTTCTAGGATGCAACAAAAGAAATGGGCAATGCACATGGAGGAAAGACACTGCCTGGAGTGCAGGGAGATGCCAGAAAAGAAGTGTGCGACTTGCAAAAGCTTTGAGGAAATTAAAGGTGATATCAAACAGAAAGCTGTGCGTGTGTGTTGGTGTTCATGTGTGTGCACTCACGCCTGTATGTGTGCAATTCCCCATTCAACATTGCCCAGAATTGGAATGGATGAAAAGTTAAGCAGATTCTGGAGGAAAAACAGGCCCAAACGCCACAAATGATCTTAGGATCTGCAACCCTAAGATTTAGAAAATGCAAGGGGGGTAGAATATGAATTTCTAAAACTCTATGCTACATTAATAACAAATAACTATTAATAACGCTTCTAATCACAAATGCCATTTCCGATATTTGGTGCTGAAAGGTTTTGCCTCATCTAAAAAGTACTGGAATTTGACTGCTAGAAACTGATGACCTTTTATCCTAAACTGTGCATTGAGATGGCTTGTTAAGCTCATTAGTATTATATGGTGAATTAGATTAGACATTTTATGATTTTTTTAAAAAGGCTTTTTTGATAGAAAAAAAGCAGCAATTTCCTTTTTTGACATTTTTCATTTTTAAGGTAATAAAAATGGCATATGTGTACCATGGCATAATGGATTAATTAAGGAATATTATGTTTATCCTAACTCTTAACCCAGTTGTACATCTTCATAACTCACTCATAAAAATTAATGCATTATCTTATACCATGGGATGGTAGATCTTCTATTTTTACCAAACCTGCTCATAATTCATTGTTCTAAATTGGATTATTCTGAGAAATAGTGCATACCATATTCTGATATCATCAGTCCAAAATTATATTGTTATTTTAAAATGTTATATTATTACATATAAAACCAAAGCCTTCTCTCTACTGCAGCTTTGAATTGTCAGCTTATTCTGGCTCTGAGAACATCAAACTGCTCCCTCCACCTACACTTGGGCAGAGTATTTTATATCTTCTCTCATTCACAATGGATTTGTTGTTTAAAAAACACATGCATTGCATCAAAAAATCACTGGACAGTACTTTTTGGCTATCTCTTTGTGTCTTGATGGTAGATGTGAATATGAAAGAATATTCATGCAAGATTCATAAAGGCCCCAGATTTCTAAATCAACAGATGAAAAAATCCCTAAAAATAATAATGTCCAGATGTTGCTTATTTAAATGAGCTGTTGCCATTTAATGTTGCCAATCACAAAAGTGATAGAATTTGTGAATTTTAAGGTATTCATAATTTACAGAGGATTAAAATTTTTTTATCAAGGGAACATCTAAGGTGATTAAAATGAGCAATTTCAATAAATACAAATGATTCTCTCACAGAAGCTACCTTTATAACCTTGGCCTTGCATTGCCTGCTGCAGATTCTCCCTCTTTTCCTGGTCCTCTTCAGGGGCGAATGTAATTTATCAAGCCTAAAATGCAGATTGTTTTTAATGTGTAGAACTTCAGAATTGGGCAGACTCTTAGGAATCATACAGATTTACCTTCTCTTACTGGTGAGAAAACTGAAATTTGGGAGCTTCAAATGCTCAACCCAAAGTCTCACAGCTGCAAAAAAAAAAGCTATAACAGAATCCAGGCTTTGGAAGCTCACCTACAAAAATTTAGGTACATTGTTACT
Organism: Dinomys branickii; assembly: GCA_004027595.1. Taxonomy (NCBI): domain Eukaryota; kingdom Metazoa; phylum Chordata; class Mammalia; order Rodentia; family Dinomyidae; genus Dinomys; species Dinomys branickii. The sequence goes on from PVLD010000097.1 coordinate 305,733, forward strand.
GGACTCCCAGGCCCATCTGCATTCTCAAAGGAGCTTGTGGGAAATAGATATCGCCAGGTCACATCCCAGGCCCATATATGTCCAGATCTGGGGCCTGGGAACCTGTCTGCAAAATAGATTTCCCAACAATTCTGAAACTACCACTATAATATGCTGCCTGCTCCCAAGGATCCCTGATTCCAAAACAGTTTCTTTGGACTGAGACATGATAAAAGAGTCAGCGAATTATTCCTCCAGAGGTGACAAAGATCTTTCAACAGCTGTGGCCTGCTGCAAGGGTCTCCAACCAAAAGCTACCAGCCTGAGGAAACATTCATTCAAGAGGTCATCAAGAAATCTGTACTGCACAGAATGATGTGGGGTGTGGCCCAGGGGGCACTTCTGGGCAAGCTTCTTCTGGTCCACATGCAAACAAGGAACTGCTGGACTTGACTCCGAATTTGTAAGGATTGTCTTTGATTTCTAGTGGGACTTTGGAGTTGGCCTGCTGCTCTCTAGGGGAAAAAGCCTGGGGTCAGCAGGGTGAGATTCCTTGAAGAAATACATGGGGTCAACTCAAAAAGGCACTATGCAAAGCCAGGGGCTCCCGTGGCACCTGATCCCTTAGACCAGACTCCATACATTAAGGGACTTCCCAGGGCAGAATTTCCCGTGACACAGCCATTCCTTTACCTCTGCCACCATTCTCTCTACAAATTCTAATATTCACAGATCTTGATCCTTCAAAGAGAGAAGGGCAGGCACATCCTTGCGCGACACTGCAGAAAGAATGGAGCACCAACCCACCCGTGGGAGGCGCGCCTGTGTCTGTGCTGGAGAACAAGTTGATCTCTCTGGAGAGACACAGCTCTGTTCAAGAGCATGTCAGCCATCTGACTTGAGCAGGTTTTTATTTAAGTTCAGGAATAAAGCCCTCAAGGGTTCAAAAAAGAGTAGGTGAGGATCAAACATGGTCTATTAAGAAAAGCACTTTAGCAGACATTCCGTTAAACCAAATGTAACTTTCCTGTGCATATTGCTGCTGGGTGTACTAAGAGATCATATAATTACATTGAGAAAGACTTGAGTATCAGGTGCCTGAGGGAGCACAGTATTTTCCACATCAGTCCTTCATTACATCCATCGAGCTTCACTTTGAAGATGGAACACGGACAGACCAAAGGGAAGACCCTAAGGCTCCGGTCACTTCTGAAGATGTCTCGGGGGGGGGGGGGTCCTAGTAGCCAATGCACAGGAAAACAGCATAGCTCTGGCCAATGGATGGGCTGCTCTGCTAAGACCTTGAATCTGATTTCGAGCTATCCAACACCCCATCAGTAAGCCTTGTTTTCACTTTCTGTTGCCAACACCAACTGGCAACTCTTAGGTTCAAGTCACATCAGGGATATAGAGGACAACAGGTAGATCAAATGATGGCTAGAGGGTATTGCCATCATCCCCACCAATAGGACTAGATGACTAGAAAGCTATATGTTCATTTGTGCCTCCTTCCTCTGAGCAGAGAGACTCCCAAGCCCTGGTCTAAGTGTGCTGGGTGAACAGGGAAACACAAAGCCTCACCAAGAATTTGCTGTAGTGAACACAGTCCTCATCTCCCAGGAACCCTGGAGGTAGGGCGTGAGCCACAGAATCAGAACCTGGTGTTAGAGAGATCTACCCACCCTCCTCAGTGGCTGACGCCCAGGAGCTCTTCCCAGACACTTCTGCCCAATTGAGAGCCAAACAGCAGGGCTCACCCAAGAGGCGTCTCACTGCCCAGTTTCCTTTAGGAAGTCTTGGACAACTGGGACTTGCACCAAACAGAAACATCTATAGAGCCATCTCCAAAGGAGTTGGCCATCTAGGGTTTCCACGGGCTCTGAGCTCTGTCATTTGGCCCAAACAGTGGGCACACAGACCTGGACAAAGTCTTCACTCTTGCATTCCCACCAACCCCTGGGCCCTCACCAATAGGTACCCTGGACATCAAAGGCTCATCATGGAACTGAGGTAATGGGAGGATTCATTTTATGAGATTGTTGCAAAAATTAAATGAGCTCATGCATATAAAATGAGGGTAGTGCTTGACACTGGGTAGTACACCAGCAGGTGCACACACTTGGTTTTACCAAAGGCTGGAGCTGCCCAATTCTAGGACAGGCCCCATGGAGGCCCCAGGACAGGTATGAGCACTCTGTGTAAAAGACAGCCATGTCCCCAGTATGCACAACACTGACTGAAGGACAGGTCAGCAATAAGCACTAGAATGGTGACATCTGGCAACAAGGATGACCAAGGATCTTGCCTGATTCATCTCCTGACTGAAGAACAAACACTCACTTTCCCCATGATTAAAAGTTTCAGTTTTACTTCCGAGGTTTTTAAACATTTTTTTCTACCCACAAATCTTTTTCCAGTGAATGTTACTAAGGCAGATATAAAACAGATGCATATGAAGTGACCCTGGGCAGAGGATCTAGATGTCCCAGACACCAGCTTCCCCTCCCTCCAAGTCTCTGTACCAAGTTAGTTGATCGTATTAGATCAGTGGTTCTCAAAGTGGGGTCCCAGGCATGGTAGCACTGGCATTGCTTTGGAACTTGTTAGAAATTTAAATTCTTACACTCTACCCTAGGCCTTCTGAATCAAAATCTGATGTGTGGCCCAAAGTCATTTTCTCACAAGTCTTCTGGGAGATTCTGATTCCTATTTGAGTTGGAGATCCACTGCCCTAACCCAGGGTTCATGCCCCAGTTACATAAGGACTGGGCTCTCACAATGTGCAAAACCTCCACAAGGAGTCTTGATTTGATTGGTCTGGGGTGAGGGCCAGATGTGATTGGGTCTTAGAAGCTTCCCAAGTAATTTTAACTCAGTAACTAACAGAGAATCACCCACTGAGGGCCTTGTTACTCAGTGTGGTCCAAGGATTCCAGCACCAGCTGCAAGGAACCTGTTACACGTACAGAATCTCTCTGCTTCCCCAGACCTACTGAACCAAAACTCACAGGTTACCAAGATCGCATGGGCTTTGCATGCATGTTTCTGACCCCTTTATCAAGGTTGTTCTGTATAAGACCTTGAAAGAAACTTAGACACCATGAGGTTCAACCAACTCACCCTTCAGGTAGAAATCTGCAGCTATGTAGGCAATCCAAGCAAATGGCAGCAGACTGAAGGTAGCAAATTTCTAACAAGTTCCATCAAATCGTGAAGGTAGTGACCAGCTACCTTTCTTCACCCTCCTTTTCATACTCTCACAGCCTCCATCCAAGCAGGCTCGGCTTTGCCTTCCCTTGGAACTTTCTCACAGCCTTTGATCCCTGGGGCTTCAGAGGAAAGGGTTGATGGGCCCATCGAAGGAAACAGGAGCTAAGCTAATCTGCAAACCCCAAAACTTCTTTCAGAGCATTTTCACTGACATCTAGTTACTGATAATATTTGGATTGTCACATTTATAGAAACATTGAAATCATGTTTAAATGCACACATGCACACGCACACACACACACACACACACACAGAGCACACATGGGGGGGCCCTTGAGAAAAAAAAGGAAATTTGGTGAATGGTTCCAACATATGCCATACCAAATTTTTACTATCAATATTGTCTCAAGTTATATTTTGTTAAGGAACAAAAATTATTCTGTATAGTTAGTTCAGCTCACTCATAAGAGTATCATTTGATACTATTAACTGTTTTCAGACATGAAAACATGTTAAACATGAAGAAAGCTTCATTATCTTCTTGTAGTTTTACAGGAAGGGAATAAATATGACTTCAGATAGAAAATATTCACACATGCACTCTACCATAGCCTCCCCAACAGATACATGCTCGTGTGTGCAAGCACACATGCACAGCCCACCTCTCCAACCAAAGTCCTTCTCCCTCTGGGCAGCAAGGTCCTCAATGTTGAGGGTCACATCCCATGGCAAAGGCTCAAAACAGGGACCCTGGATAACAGCTGAGCAGCTAGTTGGCAAGAGAGACTCAAGAAGGTGGTCAGAGCCGGCAGCAGCAAAGCCAAAGTCAGAAGAGTTTGTGGGCCATGTTACCACTACCTACTGGGGTATTGGGCAGGTCCTGACTACTACCAGGTTACAGCCCACTCTTACATATTTGAACAGAGAATAAGGGGGTGGGGCATACATAGCCCTATTTCCAAAGCACATGGGCATAAAACATCACATATTTTCCCACTTAATCTTAGGCAAAAAGTAGCTACCAAACTCATTCATTTCTAAATATTTACCAAGTATCTATGAGGTACAGGCCCTGTGCATGAAGTGGTGCTGCAAATGCTCAAGGATGAAACTCGAAATCCAAAGGCATGGCTGTATTTCTTGCAATGTGCTAACATGCCGATCACATTATCAGCCTACAATTCAGATTATCATACTTTCCTTTGTGTAAGATGAATTGAGCCAGAAAGCTGTAAGGGTAAGAGTCCAGCTCTGCCAGACTTAAAACCACAGCCAAAAGTTCATGAAAAACACTGCTGTGCTCCCCACTGCGACCGTGTGAAGCCTATTGTTGAAATGCAGTAGTTATTGGGGGGAGGTGTCACACATTCCCAAACAATGTCTTTTCCCTGAAGTAAGCTCAAGACCAACTATTCCCTGGGGCCCCCAACATCCTCTAAGTACTGGGAATGGATAGGCTAGTTCCATAAGGACCACAAATACACAAAATCAACTACAACTTTCTCTGACTTGAAGAAAGAACAAATGACTATCCAGTCTTTGTCTTCTGTATCAAGAAATATCAGAAGGTTCCTGGTACCAAGTCCACACATCCTGGTGGATGGAGAGACTGTTGAGGAGAGAAGGAGGCAGGGACAGAATCTCTCAGCTTCTCATTAAGAGCCATGTGCCAAAGGAACTCTGAGCCAGAAGTGAGGCAGAGGGAGTGCCCAGGATGGGCTCTGAGAAACGGGAGAGCAGATCTCCACATTCGGGTAAAATGGGGGCCAGCAAAGGAAATCTATACTAGGATCCATCGCCCGAAAAACATGAGTGAAAAAGAATGGGGGGGAAATGATCATCCACACATTCCCTTGTATACCCTGATTTTCTTCTCCCTCGATTATGGAAATAATTCACTTTTTTAATGCAACAAGTTATTGATTGGCTTAGCTGTTCTACTAGTGCTGAGGAAATGCTGTGCGTGTATGCAGACCTGCACCCTGAAACCACCGCCTTCTGCCACAGAGCAGAAAGCTCATTCATTCTGCCAGGTGGTGTCAAGTGTGGGTCTCAGAATTTACATGCAAGAAGTTATAGGGATGTAAAGGAAGCTCAGTGTTAAAGGGTCTGCTGCATATATACACATATGTCCTGGGTTCGATCCCCAGCACTTCAAATTCATAGATCTTCTCACATATATATATGAGAAACGAAGGCTCACCTTACTATTGCCTCCTTCCATCTTCATCCTTTCTCTCTCAATTTACCACTTCTTTCAGTGACAACATCCCCTTTTAGTATAATTGCAATTGTTTTTCTGAACTGGGGTCTAACCTCAGGCTTGCTAACAACAACAAAGAAAAAGAAAATAGCAATTTCCCAGATATGTGACTTGTACAAGTGGCTTAGCTTGGCTGAGCCTCAGTTTCTTTGTCTGCAGAGCAGATTGCTGAGACATTCAACAGAATAAAGGGTAAAAAGCTTTTATTACAGACCTGGGTTGGCGAACACTTCCTGTAAGGGGTCAGGTGATCAATACTTTGGGCTTTTTGGCCACATAGAGTCTCTACCCCAACTAATGAACTCTGTCAGTATAGCATGAAAACAGTCACAGACAAGATGTCAGTAAACACAGGGGCCTGTATACCAATAAAACTTTATTGATCAACCTTGAAATTTGAATTTCATACAATTTGCACATATCATCAACTTTAAAAATTTTTTAATCATTCAAAAACATAAAAATAGGCAGAACCACAATAAGAACCACCTCACAATGATTAGGAAGGCTATTAATTATAAAATGAAAACTAATGTTGCTCAGAAGGATGTGCAGATATTGGAACCCTTGTACACTGTTGGTGGCCATGCCAAATGGTGCAGTCACATGGAAGCTAGCATGACATTTCCCCAAAATATTAAAGGTAGAATGACTATATGACCCATCAGGTCCACTTCTGAATAAATACCCAAAAGAATTGAGAGCTGACTCTCAAAGAAACATATGAATCCATGGTCACAGCAGCATTATTCACATTAGCCTCATTAATGGAAGCAATCCAAGTGTCTATCAGTGGATGAATAGATAACCAAGTGGGGCATCATACAGTGAAATATTATTAAACCTTAATAAAGAAGGGAATCTTTCACATGCTACAACATCAATGCAACTTGAGAACATTGTATTTGGTAAAGTATACCACCGCCAAAGGACAAATGTCCCACTTGTACGAAGCACCTCTAGTTTTCAAATTCATAGTTATAGTCAATAGAATAATGAGTGCTGGGGGGGGGAATATGGAGTGAGAGTGTGAGAAAATCAAAATTTTCTGGAGATGGACAGTGGTGATAGATGCACCACAATGTGAATGTATATAATGTCTCTGAACTATATCCTTTAAAATGATCAAGATGCCAGGCGTCGTGGCACATGCTGTAATCCCAGCACTCGGGAGGCTGAGGCAAGAGGATCATTGTGAGTTCGAGACCAGCCTGGGCTACAAAGTGAGCTCAAGGCCAGCCTGAACTGCAGAGCGAGACCCTGTCTCAAAAAGACCAAAAAAAAAAAAAAAAAAAAAAAAGATCAAGATGACAAGTTTTATGTTATGTGTATTTCACCAGGATTTTCTTTAAATTTTTAATGTTAGAAAAATGAAAATAAAAATAACTGGGCATGGTGACACACACCTCTAACCCCAGCACTCTGGGAGGCTGAAGTACAAGGATCTCAAGTTCAAGCCCCACCTGGGCACCTTAGCAACTCAGAGAGACTCTATCTTAAAATAAAAAATAAAAAAGGCTGGAGATACAGCATGGTGCAGAGGCCCTGGGTTCAGTCCCCAGTGTGGCAAAACAAAACAAAAAATAAAACACAGCCTGCTTGCTGTATGTGAGCCACAAACCATAGGTGACTAATCCTTGGCCCAGGGGCATAAGAGGGGCAAATAAACACCTCCACACAAAAGACAATGAGTAGAAGGGTATTGGAGTTGGATGTGCAAAAGGGGCTCAGAGGCAAATAAGACAGTTCTGAGATTTACTCAAAATTTTTTGCCAAGAACCCACTTTGGGGCTAAAAACTCATCTGAGCATAGACAAAGAAGGTTTACGAACCAACCCTTTCATCCTCCCCATGGCTGGCAAGGGAAGATAGCCAGAGCATGTTTCAGGCACACCCCAGAGTGCACTCCGGGCCCCATGGGCCATGGGTGGGAGCACGGCCAGGCCGCTTAGGCGCTCACAGGGCTCCTACACTGAGGTACACCCTCCTTGGAGTGGTCAGTGATCTTGTCAGGGACAGAAAAGTTCAATGACTACAAGGGTGAATTTAATTATATGTTGTCGCTGACTAGCAGTGGTTACGATGGTACAATTACACATGTAATTTATCAGCAAGATACTTGCATACATAATAAACCAAAAGCAAAACATTAAATTTCAGTGGAAGCTAAAAATATAAAACTGAGCCATGATGCCCGGCAGACTTACTTGCAAGGGGATGAAAGAGCAAAGCCATGGGTGTCCCCTCCCTTCCAGGAGCAGGCTGTTCCCTCCCACCATGACCACGTGGCTCTCATCCCAGGAATGCACTCCCCAAACACCAAACAAATCCCCAATCCTCAGTGGTATGTCAACAGCGCTCCTTCACAAAGAGAACGGGATGGGGAAATTGGCTTTAAGAAACTCACCACCCTTTTTGATGTCCTCTGAACTTGCTAACCAGAGTCCCCAGGGCTTCTGGGGAGACCACATGCTTGGCAACATCTTGGGGTTCCTAGCCCTGGTATGAGCCTGGGGGATGGAGGAAGAGAAACTAATTGTCTGAAAATGGTCTATACTTTCATTAGGCTTGAATAAAAATGGAGAAAAAGAAAACAGATGACTAAACAGAGAAAGTGAAACTAATAACAGTGACACACTTTTATTAAATGCCTGCTTAGAGCCAGGCATTTTAAATGCATCACACAGTGTAATCGATTGCACTGTCATTATTGTTACTCCTAAGTTACAGAAGCAAGAACTGAGATGTAAATACCTAGGCGCATGACCACTGAGCTTGTGAGCAGAGGAACCAGGCTCCCAACTCGGGGAAATCTGGTTCCAGAGCCTCTACATTCACTATAGGTCTCCAGATTAGAGTGAGTGGCAGCTAATTTATTTCTCTCTCGTCCCTTATTATTTTCTCACTGGTACTGCTGTGATGTCCATTGGGCAATAATTTGAAAGTCAAAGATGCAGTGACTTGGACCATCTCCATCTCTGAGACTAAGTGTCCCAGCAGACGAGTATACTGTACACACCACGGCTGCGTTTGGCGTTCCGCTCCCTGGAGTCTCCTTCTGTCTCCTGATGGTAGCTGATCCCAAATAGCTGAACACTGGCCAGTCCAAAGAGACCACCAAGCATGCCAGGTTTGAGAGGGTCACATTCTAAACACATGAAATACACTGTAACATACAGTCTAGCCAGGAGACAGACATCCAGTCATGTAGACAGAAGGTCTCTGGGCCTCATGGATTCCTCATTCATGTTCTACTTGAAAGAGGTCACCTTCTCCCACTCTGCTTTTATGTCTTCACTTCCAGGCATCTGTGTATGTGCCCTCAAGATGTTTTTTAATGTATTTTTACAACACAGTGTTCTTCCACTTACATGGGCTGTCTAACACAGCCTCAGATATTTTTTTTCTATTTTAAAAAGCTGGATTGAAAAGAGATAAAGAGAATGTCTTGCTATCACTGACCATTTTGAAGTTTTAAAAATGTTTTGGAGACCAAAGAGTAAAGCAATGGTAAAAGCAGTATTTAAATTGGATGACTGGGCCCACTATTCTAAGATTTATAATATAATTTCAGAGAGAGTTCCATGTACCCACCCACAAAATCAACCATCCATCTGTTCGACCATCACCTCTCAACCACCAGCCCACCCACCCATCCATCCATCTATCCATCCATTCACCCATCTACTGGCCCATCCATTGATCCACTTATCACTCATCCACATATACATCCGCCCATTCAACCACCCATCCACCCACCCTTCCATCCATCCACTCATCCAACCACCTACCCATCCATCCACCCACCCAGCTAACTAGCCACTCATTCAGCCACCCACTCCTTATTGAGAACCTGCAATGCATCGGCCCATTCCAAGAACTAGAAAAATAACACTGAACAAAACACCAAAGGCTTTTACCTTCGGGGGGTTACACTACAATAGGGGAGAGAGACCAAAAAGGAGTACAAAGGAGCAGGTCACCAAAATGCTTCCTGTAGCAAACATCACAACAGATTTGAAATCTTCCCAACACAAAGGTAAATTGGATCCATTTGCTCATTTGTTGTTATCATCAAAGATCGGCTGTACAAACAAACAAGAGTGCCTCATATGGAAAATGTTAATCGTACAGAAATGTATGCCAGTGTGGAAGAATCATGTGAGGGTAAATACTGCTGGCAATATTTTTATGACAAAAGCTTTATTTCTCATCTTCTCTATCTTCGATTTAAATATATACATGTATGTGGGTGGACATGCATTGACTCAAGTATTTCAATATAAATTTTGTATTCAAAATACTTTTCCTGATTTCAGTTGATTGCATATTTCGAGCCAATGTTGCAGCAGTAATTTTTGTTCCGAATCAAAAACAAGGCGATTCTCTCTTCTCTCTCTGTCTCTCTTTTTCTCTCTCTCTCTCCCTGCCATGCTTAATGACCCTCCTTCCTCCCCCACCTACCCACTAACCCTAAGAAGCCCAAATAGTCAAGCTGCTTTCAGAGCTGAGTGGTATCAAGGGCCAAACCTGCTTCTTCCCATTATTTTTCTGCAGGAGGTTTCTGAAGTTGTGGGGCTGAGGTGCAGGCTAAAGCCACATCATCACAAAGGCACCAGGATAGAAGGACAAACCTTCCCACTTCGATCTGAGTGTGCGATTGTTTGAATACATCTCCCCAGCACTACAATAATATCTGCCTTGCTTGACACAGATTTTAAAGCCCCTTTGAAAAGGTGGAATGTTACCAATCACAAGCATGATTATAATGGGATTTCAGTCGAAGAAGAGAAGTTTCAGGCCCTCACTCGGGCCAGGCTCTATGGCAGAAGAGGAGGGAGAATGAAGTAATGTATTTGACCCAAGAAAAGGAAGCAGTGTGTACCATCACCCACACTCCCTCTTTCCCAAAGCCAAAGACGACCAAGGAGTACCAGGAAACTCAGACATACCTGCTTGTGTTATTTATCACAGAGTGGTTCTCAAGCAAGTGCTGCGTGGGCCTCCCAGGGACCAGCTGGTGATTTCCAGAGACATGTTAGTTGTAGTTGTCACAATGGGGGAAAGGAGTATGCTCCTGGCATCTGGTGGATAAAGGCCAGGGATACTGCTAAACATCCTCCAACACACAGTGCAGCTTCCTCAAGCAAAGGTCTAGCCAGCACCAAATGCCAGTAACACAAAGGCTGAGAAACTCCACGTAAGACCTGAACTGGTTGAGGCAACAATATGAGAGAAACGGAGGAATAGGTCAGAGAGGGGCATTTCTGGGAAACTTCTACTGGCCCTGCCACACCCCTTGCCTGCCAGCAGGTCCAAGCAGGTGATAGAAAAGAAGACACAGCAGTAGAGGAAAGAAAAGCATCTTTGAGGCAAATTACTTACTTTTTTCCCTGTTGGTCTAAAAACACACCTTCTTCATTGTAAGTCAGAAGGGACTGGAAACCCAGCGATTTTTTTTCTTCAAGGCAAAACAAGCTTGGCCCAACAAAAACAAAACAATCTTCCTGGCAGATCACTGGGACTGTCAAACCTCTTGCCTGACAAATCACAACAGTGCCTTACAGATGTAAAATTCACCCATCAAGCCCAATCACATGCCGGGATTACTAAGGCAAAGAATTGTGAATTTCATTAAATATGTTAAAGGGGAAAAATCAGCTTTGAAAAATAGTAATCCTGTCTTTCAACAAAAATATTATAGGAAGCTATGAATTTGGTAGATCCGAATAGGATGTTGGTACATGTTTTACTAAGGTAATATAATGGCACACTATTATTAGATCACATTAATCATTACTGTGCCAACGGCACTGACAGCCTCACTGAAAAGGATTGAAAGGCCTGGTAATGGATATAAATTACCCATTGTGTGATAAAAGGATTTTTACTAAGAAGGTAAGAATAAAACAGCAAATTTCTAATATAACTGTTTGTAAAAACCAAAATAAAAGTAATCCACGGTCAGTAATATCCACAAAATCAGAAGTAAGCGCTTTTCCAACAAGATAAAGTCACAATAAAAAATATATATGCAGTACAATATAAAATTAATTTCTGAGTGCATAATCCCACTATCAATTTCCCTGGCTTATGTAGTGACCTGAGAGACCTATGGTCAGGAGAAGGTGGGCTCTGCTAATTAGATCTGAGGGTGAGTTCACCAGGAGATCGGGCGGTCTCTGTGTGGCCACTGCAGGTATAAAGGGCATGCACTGCTCTTCCTTCTGCATTTTATTTTCAGCTGTCATCAGCTTCTATGCCGGAACCCGCTCCATCAATGACTTTGGGATCTTCAGTCTGATTGAGGTGACAAACACAGAGGTGCTCTGAGACAGGTGAACCCCAAGACTGCACTGGCCCAAGTGGGCAGGTGGCCCTTACATAGGATCACCTGACTTCCAGCATCCTCATTGGTTCAGCTTCCAGGCAGTTGGCAGACAGCAACTCAGGATGTCACACAGTAGGCACCCTCATGGGGCTGTGCCCTGCTGGTGGCACTGTACTGAGCCTCAGGAGCGTGTCTCAACATCACATGTTCATCCCACTTGGAACATGTCTAGCTCTCTGTAATCTATGAGTCTGGACATTTCTCCACAACCCACGCAGCCCTGAGACTAAAAGGGAGTAGCTGGTAGAGCAGACCAGACTCTTACTCAGGACAGGCCTGGGAATCCCACAGAAAGCAGCCTGAATTCCCTCCCCTCCAGCCCCCACTCACAGACAGACACCACTTCAACAAGTTTAAAAGCTACAAAACCAGGGTCCTTACCGGGCAAGTCTTAAAGCAATGTAGCTCCCTCCTGGGTGAAGAATATTCTTAAAGCCGTGGTGGTCAGGAACTGCAAAAATAAGACCTGTTAGAAATTCTGAATGTCAAACCTATAGACATCCCTAAGACACACACAGTGTTCATCCAAGGTAACAATTTGCTGCGTTAAAACTATTAAATAGCCCCACTGTCCCAATTCTTTGAGATATTAAAAAATAGGACCTATGTGACCCTTGCCACAATGAGCCACATTTGCTCAGTTTCTTTTCAGGGGGAAACTGCCACCTGCAAGAAAAGGAGAAGGGGCTTATAACTATCTTTTCCCTGGATGGGACAGGAGAAGAAGTAAGAGAAATAAGGTTCACCGGCTCACTCTCACTCCTTCTTGGAGCTCTGAAAATGAAGAGCTATGAAGTACAGATGGGATCTTTTTTTCTCCCTGACTCACAGAGCTCCCTACAGTAGCCCAAAATTCCACCCAAATTTCAATGGGCCAAGCCTATTCAGTGGCTGGAGAAGTACTCAACAGATTTAAAACGGGAATCTAAAATTGACGGGCTTGTTAGGGATGTTGTGTTTGGCATCAAAAGTCCTCTCTCCTGAACCAAGACCAGTAAAGTAGCAGCCAGTTAGATTTTCTACTTTTCTGTTCTGTGCTAGAAATGAAATCAGTCCCACGTGGATGATCTCATCTTCTAGGGCACAGGAGGGTATGAGAAGACCCCACAGGAGAGCTGGACCATTTGTCCACGGTGGTTCCAGAGCCACTGGCCGGGTGGTCAAGGCCATGCAGCAGCCTGTGATTTCCAGCCCATTCCTCATCCAGTGTGGAGTCTAGTTTTGACATCTTACAGAAAGGATTTTTTATGGGGTTAGCAAAGCCCTCTCTTCCTACAGTGTGTTTTATTGAACCTAAAGTTGTACATTTAGAGCAGCGAAGTAGAATTGTGGTATGGAGTCAAGGATGCTGCTCTGCAGATGGAAAATAATGTGATGCACTTGCTGGACCTGTAGCAGCAGCCTCAGCCCAAGAAGTTTGAACACCAAACTGCTGGCTTGGAAAACACTCCATCCAGCTCCAAGATTGATTTCAAGCAGCTGAAATGGTGCTAGCTGATTGCACTCTAGAAGCGTTCTCTCAAAGTGCCACAAGGATGCCATTCTTTGTAAAGAAATTTCCACCTGCCTGTCTTGAGACATGAAGCAAAAGTTTCTATCTCAAACTCCCCTGCAGTAAGGACCAAAACTGCATCTCTCTCTCTCTCTGTCTCTTTCTCTGTCTCCAACCCTCCTCCTTTTCTCCTGTCTTTCTCCGTCTCCCAATCAGATTATCTTTTGCATTTTTATTTTCTCTGTATCTTGAAAATCCAAAGAATGAAAAGCAAATACTCCACATTACACTTTGTGAGGTTCCATCTCAACGCTGAGCAGAGCAGGTCCCCAGCCCCCAGCTGGCTCTAAAAAGACTTATCTACTTTGCTCCCAATACTACTTATGTTTAAGGTGGGGGTGCAGAAGTGGGGAGATTTTATATCCAGGCTCATGGCTTGCAAAATTCTAGACTGATTCTCCAGGGACTATTCACTTAGAAGCTTTGTAAATCCCGATGACAGGAGGACACAGGGAGGGAGATGACACAAGGGAAGCCCTGCACCCATTTATCCTCCGGCATCCTGCCATGGATCAGAATATCACCTGCCATCTCCACACCCCGCCATGATGGGGCGAACCATCTGTACCCTAAATCAAGAAAGGCTCAGCACCAGCCTCCTGGCTGTGTCCACCAGACTGCTTAGGGGTTACCCAAAGGTAGCTGACCCACAGCAAAGGCACAGTCAGCCCAATAGTAGTGGGAAGCTGCTGGGTGAGGACACGCTGGACCCTTAGGAAAGGAAATTGAGTTAGTTCCATTGGGGCATTTCTGAGCTGTCTAACTAGGAGGAGCTTGTGATGTCTGATGTCGTTAGAGTCACTGCGGGTCGGGGAAAGGTGACAGCACCAGACCTCTGATGCTGTCTGGATTCAGGGCAGAGAGAAAGGAAAATGCCAGGACAGTAATTCTGTCTTCCTCAATGAAAGAAACAGCTCTTTCAGTGCAAGTAAGTGACTCGCATTTAGAGATAACACAGTCAGGGGCATCACCCAAAGCTAATCCCAGAGTGAGTGTTCCTGTCACCCCTGCCTCCCATGGAGACCCCATGCTAAGGGGATACAGGGAAGAAAGAACACCAGGGAGATACTTCCCTGGTGCAGCTACACCCAGGTCAGAAGAGGGAGGCAGGAAGTAGATTCCAAAGGTTGCAGAAAGTGGGGCTTGAGTCAAGGGGTGTGGGTGTGAAGCAGCCCCCTCACCCGAAGAGATAACTTGCAAGCAGGAAATCCCGCCCACTCTAGTGTGATAACTGAGGTTCCTCCTCCTTCAAAACACAGAGCAGCGCACATGCAGCCCCCCCATCCACAGGCTCCTGAGTGTGAATGCGTACAGGTGACTCACAGGCTCTCCGCCGAGCACGTGGCCTCCCCCTCCCAGCAGGCAGAGGTGCCAGCATCAGGCAGCCCTGGCTCCTGGTTCTGCAGAGCCACCCAGGGAACAGCGCTGGATGTAGAGGTGAGTACCGGTTGGCTAGCAGGGTTCCCAGGGCTGAGCTCCCAGGGCTGTACTGTGGGCATCCTGTGTGCCCGTGCCACCTCCCATCTCTATCTGTGTCCCCCACATCTTCCTGCCTTCCCTCCCCAGGTCTCTTCAAAGTCTCACCCCCTCTCTCTCTCTACCCCCCACTTTTCCATCTCTTCCTCTCCCTTCCCTTTCCTTTGAGGGGCCTGAGAACTGCTTCAGGCCCTAAGAAGCCCCTCTTCTCCCCCCTGCCCTGGCACCCTGGCACCTTGCCGTATGCTACCCAAGATCCTCTCAGGAAAGAGGCATTCAGGACCCTCCTCTCTATCTTGCAGAACCTTCTCCCTCCCTTTTGTCCGGGCTATAGAGACTGCTATGCTTCCTTCTAGAACCCAGGCCCCCTCAGGCTCAGGTCTGCCAGCCTTCCCCATCCCTTACTGCCAGCCCTGCCTCCTCCAGAGCTCACGACTCCTGGTGCCCTGCCTTTCACAGCAACCTTGGCTGGCCATGTGCAGCCAGCAAGACTGGTCACACCTTGAGGAGTCTCTGTTCCCCACAGCAGCCCTGATGCCCCCAAGCCTACCAAGGAGCCCTGCTGAAAAGATGGGATGTTCCTGCTGTCACCTGGGCCCCCTCGAATGAGCCTGCACTGAATCCACAGGGCTTTCCTCCAGGCAGCATGCTGTTTCCACACAGTCACCTGTCCCTCGTGCCATATGATGGAAACTTGAAGGCCTTAATAGTTACAACTTAGCATCACTAAGAGCCTGTCAAGTACCGGGTGCCATGCTGTGGTACCTGCACTGTGCCAGGTTTCCCGTAGAAATCCACTGGTTCTAACATGGGAGGCAGGAATGCTGGGGTAGGGAGAGGAGGAACGAGGGGGGTTAGGATGGGAGGGTGGAAGGAGGAAGGGAGCAGGCCTGGGAAGCCAAAGGACAATGGAGTGGTGCTCAGTAAAGACAGGAAGTTGGAAAGAGGGGAAATGGGGGCGATACCTCAGGTCCACTAGGAAGGAGGCTAGAATGAAGGGGAGGAAGGAAGGGAGGCTGGGAAGCTGCAGGCAGAATAGGAGACAGGGAAGAAGGACGGCTGGCTCCTCCCACCCCTCCTGGGTCCTGCGCCCCACTCCTCCTCGTCCCTGTGTCCTGTCCACTACAGATGTTGTCCCATGGAGGGAGGTATACTCTTGGAGAAGTGGAGGACCACCTTTCCCTGGGGGCACTTGGGGAGCAAGCACTGTCACAGAGGAGCAGGAGACAGTGCAGAAGTAGGGAGCCAGGGACACTACTTCCCTTCCAAAGAAGAATCAGGCAAGAAGAACCCTAAGAAAGAGCCAGATGGCCACCTCCAGCCCTGTGCTCAGTGAAGGGCGGGTGGCCAGCTCCAGAGGGGAGACACTTCCTGGTGGCCAGGGCCCTCTGCCCAGATAACACCTGAATGCTGAGGCTACAGACCCAGTGATGGCTCAGAGCTCTACTAAAATGTAGGCAGTCCTCGAACATGTGTCCTCCAGCATCCACTCCATCCCTCCCAAGGTGTTGAGTCCCTCTTGCAACCCAGAGTTTGGTGTCCTCAGGTCAACTGAGGACCAGGGCCCTACCAAAAATGGTACTCCCTCAAAATGGATTTGGAAGTTCCGTTCCCAAGCAGAGTGATGCTCTTGACCTCAAAGAACTCTAATCGATGGACATTGCCCCAAATGACACAGCTGTGGTCCCCGAGAGATTCCAATAGGAGAAGCTCCTGGTGAGCAAAGCTACCTGGGAAAAATGCCCCTGGGAATTAGCCACTCATCTACCACTGGTGATCAACTTCCTCCTGGGTTCACATCTGCTTTCTGGGGACCTAGTAATTAAAAAAAGAAATGTGACTGCCTGTGTGGCGCTTATGTTTTAGTGACTAGATCCAAACAAAAAGCAAATGTAAGTACAATATGTCCACAAAAAAGTTAAACTGATGAAAATGACCACAACTGAGGCTATTTTAGATAAGGCAATCAGAGACCTCTAAAAAAGTGACATGTGACAAAACACCAGAATAGAGTAAGGGTGTGAGCCCTGCAAAAATCTAGGGGAGAATTTTACAAGAACAAATTGTTAGTGGGGTCAAAGAAGATGGAGCATCTGAGGAGCAGCAGGACATCCTGTGTGGCTGAGGAGCACAAAGTGAGATGGAGAAGGGGTGACGACAGGCCAGTGAGGAGCCACATACCATGGCAGGCATGGAAAGAAAACTGGATTTCATCCCAGGCCACTCACTGGTTCTGAAAAGGGACACCAGGATCTGATTAGCACTGTGTCTGTTAACAGTGAGGAGAAGAGACCAGAGAGACCAAGACAAGGGCAGGGAGGCCCCTGGAAGGCTGCAGCCCCTGCAGAGGTGAGTGAGGTTCCTGGCAAAGGAGAGAAGCAGGTAGACTCTGGATGGGCTTCAGTACGCAGCCAAGCAGAATGTCGGGAGCAAGAAGAACCCAGAGTCACCCTGTGCTTATCTAGCCCAAAACCCTGGGGATGTAGGGCACCACCTCCCCAGCCAGCTCCACCCAGAGATCAGGCACCTTGGCTGTGTTTTTACTCTGACATCTTGGGGCCTTGGAGACCCTGGAAGACTGCGCCTCCTCAGGTAGCAATTTCTAAGACTGCAGATGACCCCTGAGGAGCTCTGTCCAGAGTAAAATAAGCAATCCAGGGTCCAGACCCCCAACTGTCTGCTTCTCTGGGATCTTAACAAGGCTGTCACACTCCCCTGGGGCCGCTGTCCCTGGCCCTAATCACCCTTGCCAAGACCAGACACTGGAGACAACCCTGTCCCCCAGCAGTTGCAGATCAGCCAGCCTGAAGCCTAGTTACCTGCCACACCTGGCCCAAGGAAACTACCACAAAGGATCTTGCCCACCTCCCCCTCCATCCTGCCCTCACCCTCCCTGTCTCCTGCATCCACTCTGGCCCCATGCTCCTCTTGGGAACTGTGAGTAGTAGATTCTTGCCAGTAGTTCTTGCCCCTGATCTGTGGGCTTCATGTCCCTAAACAATATTTATACCTGTATTGGAAGACATCAGGTCCCAAATCACCAAGACGGACCCTGTGGAGCAAAGGACAGGGCTCAGAAAAAGTGCAAGTCTGGGCCTACTGAACGCAGCACCCGAAAGGCACCTGCTGGCTGGTGGTGTCACCAAAGACACCACCCTCCTCCCAGAGGGCAGGCTATGTGCCCTGAGAAATGGGGACCCTCTTCCAACTGCTTCCAGAGCAAGTGCCTAAGGAGCTACTTTCAACAGCGGCAGAGTGTCTCGGAAATGAACTCTAGGAACTCAGCCAGATTCTTCCTACCCCTGTTGGTCTCTTGCACAGGGTCCCACAACTGTCCGGCTGAGGTCAGGCCTTCAAGCACTGGCACCGGGACCTGTGTGAGTGTGCACGTGCATGTGCAGATGGGCGTTTCTGTGTGTATCAGCTCCAGCGCGCACAGTACGGTAGCGGGCATCTGAAACAGTACAACCCGAAGCGCGCTGGGCTGCCCAGACATGCTTCCAAAGGAAGCCTCTTCTTTCATTTTAAAACAAAGGTAACTTTGATGGAGAAGCTATTTGATACCTGTTCGATCTAAATGCTTTCAGGATACACAGACATCAGACGCTTCCCGAAACCTGAGACCCTAAGATATCATCCCAGGCGCTGGGACGATAAAAGATGAACGGCTCCTTCCCCTCCGCCTGCCTACCCGGTGCATGTATTTTTACATGCTTTAGCATGAAAAAAAAGCCAAGCTGCTCAGAGCCAATCAAATTACATCCCTGTCTCTTTAATAAACAAATCCATGTGCACATTAACAGTGTTGAAAATTCAATTTAAACTCTTTGTCTGTTGCTGCTTACTCTAAAGATGGTCTTCCTTAAACAACAGAACACCAAGGAGTCGTTAGTGCTCTCTCTTCATTACTTCAAAAAACCAATCATTAGACACCAGAGTATATACGTAATTAGAAAATCACTTCCTTTGCAATCCAAGCTAAGTAGTTTACATACTGTAATTACAGGGACAAAATCAATTTTTAATCATTTCCCTGATTGGGCTCATCAGCTCTGTGGGAACATTGTAACCTGCTTGTTGTGCAAAAGCAACATCTGGGCTAAAACAATTACCCTTTGTTTGCTACAATATTCCTTAAATCTTTTTGCTTGCATAAAAAAATGAAAACACGAAGACAAGATATTTGGATGTCTTTTTGTCCTTGATCAACATATATCTGAAAGTTCTCCTCGCAAGGCAAGCTTCACGTTCCCCGGAATTTACGGTTTAACACTACACATCCAAGGAATGTATTTTTTTTTCAGTGAGATAAAAGTATCTGATTGTTTTAAAGATCCATTCAGCTGCCTAATTGTTCCATAGCTAACACATGGTATTCAAACAACCCGCACATTACAAAAGCTCATCTGGGTAATCATGGGCAACTATTATTTCGATGGTTTACACTTTTCTAATACAAATGAATGGATTTTATCAAAATTTAAAAAAAAACTAAAAAGCTGAGTATGTGTGAAAAATAGTTGGTATGAATTGGCAAGGCGAGGCTGAGCATTTTGTTCTCTTAATAGGAAATGACCTCATTTACACTGGAGTAATAATTAGTACTGCTTCACTGACAGTTAAGAAAAAAAAACTTTCCCAGTATAATAAGGCAGCATCTCCTTTGTTAGGAGATCTACATTGATTATTAACCCTTGCCAAGAAATTCCAAGTTTAACTCTACATTCCACTGGGCCCAGGCTTGCTGGCAAAAGATAAAAATAACTGTTTTGGAAACCGTCGCCTCTTGCCCAGATTTCCAAAGTTTTGCCTCTGAGCTTTTAAGTGACAATCTGAAACACTTGGTGTCCTCTTTGAAGAAACATAGAGAGCCCCACCACCCCCACCCCACTGCCACCAAGAGCCCTAGTTGGCCCCCTGTACTCCCCCGGTGGCCCTGGCCCTCCCTATCCTTTTGAAGTTTATTGGCTTTGATTATGGCTTGCAAGTCTCCCAACCTACAATTAATTCATAGTCAAAACAGCCCCGCAAAGGGAAAAGGAGAGAAAGTGGAAGGAGAGGGAAATATTCTTGCTGGTGGTTCAGCCCAAACCCATGGTGGGAGAGACAGGAGCAATTAAAGAAATATGGTCCAAGAAGCAACCAGAATATATTTACGGCACATGACAAGCACGTGCGTGCACGCTCACACACACACACACACACACACACACACACACACACATTCTCATGCCTTCTGAAGGAATCTGCTCCTTGCTTAACCATTCTGAAACTCCGAGGAACATCTAACATTTAGTAAGCACTTACTATGTCCCAAACAGAGTTCCATGAATTAATATGCAGAGTTTCACTTCAGCCTCACAAGAACAAAGTAGATGTTATTATCCTGTGCATTGGCTGATGGGAAACTGAGGAACCAACCACTAAGCTTAGGAGCTTATGCCACTGAATCCAGGTGGGCTAACTGCAGGGCCTGTGCTGTAACCCACTTAGCCACACTGTTCCCCAGCACCAGCCTTGGAGAGCCCCATCTCAAAGGTGGTCAAATGTGCCTTAATGTTCACTTGAAGCCGGGATCAGAGCTCCACAGTGGTGCACTGAGACACACAACCCCCTTGGCACCATCCTGCACACAGACCCCTACTCCACATCCCAAGCAAGGTTACTGTGAACCTCCGACAAGTTCGAGAAGCAGGGCTCCCCCGGTAGCCCAGGCTCAGTAGGAAGCACAAGCCAGACACAGTAAACATGTTTTCCAAATGCCTCAGGAACTCACATTTCAAGCTGTCCTGCTGATTTCTAGAATCTGAGCACGACCAGGGTGGTTGCCCCCGCCTATGCCCAGGGGCCACTTCCTCTGACATGCAGGGATTTACAGGCTCCCTCTGAGCCTCACTTTACCCAAAGTCTTTGCCCAACCTGGTCTCAGATCTCACTCTATTTACAGGAATACAAATGGCACATCAGCTCAAGACTCAACAGGATGGCAAATGCAAGACAATTCTGTCCCCTAGAGACAATAGCACAAAAAAAAAACTCCAGAAAAAAAGTTTAATATTTTCTAATAGATCGTGTCACCACATGAACCAAAAATATTTATCCCTTTACACAAGATATTTCAAAGCATCATCAAATCCCAAGGCACCTGTGCAAGTCACTTTTCCTGAAGAGGAAATGTGAAATAAGTGAAAAGCACAAGACAGTTGTTTTCTATTTCGCTTACCCTGCTGCAGGCAGTACTCCACTCATATATTCTGCTTATCAAATATTGACTGGATATTCAGCTGTCACCAGGAGCTGCACTGTGCAGCTCAGTAGCCACTTGTCACAGGTAGCTACTGAGCACTGGAAGTGTGGCCAGCCCAATATGAGATGTACTGTACATTTGAAATACAAATCACAATAAGATGTCTCATTATTCTTCATACCTTCTATATGTTGACATGACAATACTTGGGATATATTGAACTAAACAAAATAGGTCTTAAAATCAGTTCCACCTCTCTCACCAGTTTCAAGTAGCTATTAAAAAATTCAAAGTCAGGGCTGGGGGTATAGCTCAGTGGCATAAGCACTTGCCTGGCAAGTGCAAGGTCCTGAGTTTGATCCCCGGTACCGGAAAAAAAAAAAAATTCAAAGTCACATATATGACTTCGCATTTGTTGCTTGAATTATATTTATATAACACTAGGTGCAATCAGAAACTATGCTAAATGTTTAAACTTTAGGCTTTAGTTACATGGTCATGGCTGACTTGTCCTGAAGTGACTCAAAACATTTACCTTCCATGATAATTTTGACTTTAGGGAAGAGCCAGGAGTCACATGTTGCCAGATCCAGTGAATATGCTAAGTAAGGACACCATAATGTTTTTATGTAAAAGAAATTTGCATAAATGTTTTTGAATCGATTCTGGACATCAAGGTAGCCATGAAAACACACTTATGAAAGAAGACTTCCAGAAGTGGTTCCGAAGGTGGCAAGAATGGTAGGATCGGTGTGTTTGAAGCTTGGGGGAACATTATGAGGGAGGTTTGTAGCACTGTGTCTTTTACTGTAATGATTGCTTTTATTTTTTTATTTAAACCTTCACTGTATTATTTGTTTCTTTACACCTCATACAGTGCTGACCCAGAGTTTAGCCAAAAAAAGGCCATTTTGACAGTCAAATTTGCCCAGGCTAAGCACTAACTTGTTTTCTGAAGCAAGTTTTTAAAGAAAGTGTGTTATCTTCAACATCCTGTGAAATATTGGTCTCTGAGATCTCTGAAGTCAAAAGAGAGGCTACACAAGTGTTACCTCAGCCATCCTGAGTTCTCCTTAACAAGAGTCATTCTTGTGATTTGGCTTATGTATTTTTCACTGCTATAAAATTGATTAATCAATTAAGATATACTTCTTGGTAGCAAATCTAGAACATGAAAGACATTAGAAAGGAGAAAAGAACAATACACAACTCAATCATCCAGTGTGGTTGCCACTTATAGTTACACGCACTTCCTTCCATTCTCATCCGTGTGTGCATGGACCAGGCATGTGTGTCCATACATGTGTATGTGTATAGGAGCATGAACATAGTTGAGAATATACTTCATATGTGCCTTGTGATTTTAAATTTCCAAAAACCTCAAGTCCCAGATGAAAACTGATGCTGCTTGGCTACATGAAAATATAGCTTACTGGCTAAAGTAGCCAAGTCCCCAAGGATGTTAGAATGGGATGGTGTTAGGAGAACAGGAAGATAAGGCACATACTGAGAGAATATCTTTGCAGCACATATATCAGATAAAAGACTGGTATCCAACATATACAAAGAACTCTTAAAACTCAACAATAAGAAAGAAACATATCAATAAAAAGTGAGCAAAATATCTGAACAGACACTTCATCAAAGAAAATATGCAGATATCAAAGAATCATATGAAACAGTGGTGAACATCCTTATGCCATTAGGGAATTGCAAATTAAAACAAAAATAAGATACTACTACACACTAACTCATATGGCAGTGGCTGAAACTCACCACGCTGACAACACCAAATGCTGGTGAGGATGCAAATCCTCGGGCACGCTCACATTTTGTTGATGGGAAGACAAGATTGTGTCACTACCTCAGAAGATGGTTTGACAGTTTCATACAAAGCTAACATAGCCATCCCATGCAATCCAGAAATCGCACTTCTTGGTGCACGCACAAATGGATTGAAATGTATACCTATAGTAAAAGCTGCACAGCAATGTTTACAGTGCAGTATCATGTATAGCATCACCACCCAAACTGGGAAACAATCAAAATATCTTTTAATAGGTGAATAAACTGTGATATTCCCATACGATGGAATATCATTCAGCAATAAAAAGAAATTAGCCATTAACTATGAAAATAGATTGAAGCAGTTTAAGTATATATTTCTACGTGAAAGAAGTTAATCTTAAAAACACATAATGTAAGTCCAAATTTGCAAGCAAAACAACTTAGTGAAAAGACCAGAGGTTGGCAAAGGTTCAGAGAGAGGGAACTTGAGAAATGGTCACAGTAAGATTTATGCTATAATACATTTTCAAAAGCCATGGAATATACAATATAAAAAGTAGACTTAACCAAAAGTATGGATTTTAGTTAACAATAATGGAACAATAGTTAACAGATGGTATTTTGAATATCCCCAACACAAGAAATGATACATATCTGAGGTAATAGATATGCCAACCAGCTTGATCTTATCAGCACCCACTCTGTTCATGTATTGAAATACTATACTATACCCATAAATATGTAAAATTAATATGAATCATTAAAGTATGAAAATTTAACAATATAATGTGCCAATATTGGTTCATCCATGATAATGAATATCCCAAGATAACCTAAAATGTTAAAAATTAAGGCAACTGTGGAGAGGGGTAAAAATACATAAAGACTACGCTTGCTGGTCAGTTTTACTATATACTGCTCAGAAAAAGTTGGTTAATTTAAAAAGAAAAACGAGGAAAGGAAAGAAGCCTAGTGACTGCCCCTAACTTCCTAGCTGGGATATTTCCACTTCTGCACATCAGGAAACCTCTCCAGTGCTTAGAGATTTTGGACCCTTCCAAAGCCTTCTGGCTGCCGCTGCTATGATGAGTTGGTGTCCAGAATATCCCAGAGAGGCTGCTCAGACCCTTCTTCAAGAAGTACACTTGGCACTCAGCACAGATCCCAGAGGCGGGAGACCTCACCCTGCAGTTACTTACTTCTGGGTTGTCTCTAGCTTAGCTCACCAAAGGATCCAAGCTGTGTCTCTCAGGACAGTCCAGGCCTACACACTCTTCCTCAGTTCACCTCCCGGGGCTGCCTCAGGATCACTGTTCCTCAACAGGATACATCCCAAAGCCCCACCCTTGCTGCCTTGGTCTCCACGACTAATTTGGATTCCTTAGAGAGGGGCTCTGATGTGGATCAAGGACCAGACCGTGGTATGAGATGGACACGAGCCACCGCCCCAGCTGGAAGCCAGCAGGAAGGCAGAGACTTCTGGGAGAGAGGGCATGGGAGTTGCAGTGTTTTCTCCTTTTCTCTATCCAGGCATAGGTGCAATCAAAATGCTGCTGCCCTACTGAAAGGTCTTTGCCTCTAAATCCACATTAAGTTTGGCTCTAGCCACTAGTTACTCTGGAGAAAGCTAAAAAAAAAGTCAAGGGCAGACCAATTTGGAGGTCGTGTAGAATATCTCACACTGTTTTCCTGTGATTTTACAGTAGAAACAAGAAATAGTAACTGCCAAGCAAACCTATGGGCCCCTCAAGCATCCTCCATGCTTTAGCAAAAAAAAAAAAAGACGACAGATAAAAAAAACAATAGAGAAAGCTTCCAAAATCAGCCACTCTGAAGGCAGTATCCACTGCCAGGTGTACAAACACAGGGGGATAGAAAGCCCCTAGGAAGTCTGGCCTCTTCCTTGCCTGGCCTGTTGAGCAGCTAACAGCCACCCCCTTTGCTTGAAGTTCTTATTCCAGAAAAACTGAAATCTAACAGTTCACAGCAAAGGAAACAAATTTCCTTCCTCTCTCATCTCCCAAGCCTTTCCATTTTGGTAAAGATTTTATAAACATTCTTGGAAAGAGTATACTTTCTCTTCTGCCCACAGGTAACAAGGGATGGCAGATGTTTCAGAAACAGCACATTATAAAAAAAAAAAAAATTCAATGTCACTAAAACCAGAATGGAAAATGTTTTATACATTAACAAACATTGTAATGAATTTGCACAACCTTAACCGACTGTATACCCAGCATAATGAAATGGTCTCCATCCTTTCAAAGAAAAAAATTACGTATGCCAGCACATAGCTTTAGAAAAGCATTGTTCTTTAAAAAAAAAAAAAAACCTGCATTTTTTTTCCCAGCTACCATGTAATTTGTGAGATGCATTTTTAAATGATCTGCAACAGCAGCGGGCTTCATCAGTCAGATGATACCGATAGATAATTCACCAAACTGTCACGTGATCTTCCATCACTCTAAAAGACGCGAATATATTGCCACAAGCTTTGGGAATAATGGGTGCACCTGTTTACGGTGTCACCTCTGTTTGCTAATTGTCTCCTTGAGCTACATTTTACTTCTACTGCGTTTATTTTTGACAGGCAGTGTCTATTTAGAAATCACATTACTTCAAGTGCAATTGTTCTTTTGTCTATCAAGTAAATGAAGTGTTGTGATACAGATTTCAGGTTCTGATTAGTAAAGTATCAGAGCCCCAAAAAGGTCAATCAGTTATTTACCTGAGGTAATAGAAGGATGACAGACATCTTGAATATTCTCCAGCTCATGCTACAGGCCACAGTGTTATAATTATTCAATTCCTTTAACTTAAGTATATATATTAAGCCTGGGGTTGACAGGCTAAGAAGGCACACTCAGAAAATATGCTTAGAACTTTGCATCCATGAAGAATTATAGGCAGGTGGGTGTTCTGTTTACATGCACAGGAGTCACCAAATAAATGTGTAATCCCGGGATGTGCCAACAGTAGTGGTCACAGACAATAGGGGAGGAAGAGTGCCTACCTGTTGGTTTCGACAAATTCTCCTTAAAAATGAATAGTGTAAAATAATTTTTCCAATCATTTTACTCTTCAACTCTAGCTTAATGAATTACTTCAGGTCAATATGATTGCATTTCCAACTAAAACAAAAAATAGCCTATATAAAATAAACAGAGCTGTCTCTGGGACCTGCTAAAAGTGAGACCGCCTTTAGCTTCCATCCTACAATGACTTGGGCACCAGCTGCTTCTGGAAGTGGCAGTGCATGTGAAGGCCAGGCCAGCAGATGCTGGGCCGAGGCACCCTATCATGGACAAGCAGAGACTGAAGACCAACCTATGCCAGAAGCCACATTTACACTGACATCAATGCAGTCAGGTTAAATACCAAGAGACGTTGGTATTTGATGAAAGAATATAGCCTGAGTACCACCCTGTTTCCTGGTGTTCAGATCCAAATGTCTAAACCTCAAGTACCTCCAAATTATTCCTATAGATCATCCACCTGACTTATCGCCTCAAAAGCAACCTGAACCATGAATCACAGAGACAGTTCTATATTTAGGAATCACTTGTCTCTTAAGTGGATCGTCTACGATTTCTTTTTTATTCCTCTTGATCTCTCTAACCACACAGGGTAGGATTCTCTCTCCCTCCCTGCCTGTGCCCGACCCTCCCTCCACACCCTATGCTGCTAAATTACCCTGGTGTAACTTCTAGCTGAGCACTCAGCAAGGGACCTCTGTTCTAAGCAAACCTCCCACACCTGGAGCGTCTCTAAGCCCCAGGAACTAGCACACCCCTCTCCAGACACCCACCTGGTACGTACAGCCTGTGCGTAGTAGCCAGCCCAGGCAGGTGGCTGGGTTTATGGGGAATTCCGAAGACCACCATTATTCCATGCACTTGCCAAAAGAGACACAAAAAACCGTGCTTGCCTTGAGTCACATTCTAAATTGGCTCCCTGGAGCATTCGCCTACCTTGTTCACTAAAGACTGTGTGTGTTTCCTCAGTGTTTAGCATATGCTATGTAACCTGAGCAGGACTTGCGTTGTATCACTAGTTGTTTTTCCAAAGTGTTTTCCCATCAGGACCCTAATTATATGCAAACTACTTGACTTAGAACCATTCGCAAGCACCTTTTAAGTGTTCACTAGGATTCTCCACTATTGAAAAGCAAAAAATAAGGAAGATACATGAATCCTTTTGGGGGACCCTAAGGCCATGAAGACTGGGAAGCCCTGACATGCAGAAGTACAGACGACGCTCAAGAAGCAGAACCGTTACAACATATTCCACTGGAGTGACGAGCAATGTCCTCTTCATTTTGCAATTTATTTCAACTCTAAGTACTCTAATCATGGGAAGTACTTTTTGCTTTTTAAACAGCCTGCTTGTTTTTACAGGTCAAGAGCATAAATAAAACAGTCAAGTTGGAAACTTGGAAAGCTCGTCTGTAGAAGGAAGTAGTTATAGATTGTCCATTTATTGAGACACCAGGCAGCTCTCGGGAGGCAGTTTAGCTGTATACAAAAGCCAGAGCCCTGGGCAGTGTATTGCCCACTGGGAGATTCCAGGGATACTCTGCCCTCTTATCCTGGGGGATCCCTGGGGGTGGGGGGACTGCAGAGGTATCAGCACTACACAAGGGCTATCCCTTGAATTTGTAGTTTTCATACAAATTAACATGTAAACCAAGTATGAAATGGTGGTGGGGTTAGAAGCGGACTATATAACCACCAATCTCAGATGCTCACCTGAGCTATGACTGGGACATCTTGGAATGGTAAGTACCCCGAAGTACTATGACACTTACTCATAGCACTGCTAACGTGGCTCCTGAGGAACAAAATTAAGTGCCTTCCAATTACAGTACAGGGTCCAAACCGGAGTAGATCATTTCACAGTTGCAGAGGATCTCAGGAAAATGTATAGCCTCCAAGGCAACGTATTTAAATGATTAATATCATGATGGGAGGAAAGGAAACGGAAACGGAAACGGAAACAGAAAGAAGAAGAGGGGAAGGGAGGGAAGAAGGGAGGGAGATGGAAGGAAAAAAATCAGTAACAATTTTCCCCATCTAATCACATAGGTGTGCCTCCTGCCAAGAACAGATACTGTAACAAGTTAGCAGAATTAATCTGCAGATCTCTCTCTCACACACACACACACACACGCACACGCACACATGTACACACACGCGCACGCATGCACACACAGGCATGTGTGCTGTTACTGATAAGATCGATGAAGAGCACCAGGAAAACTATCAATATAGAGCCCTTAGAACAGAGACGCGACTAGAGCGTCTTCCAGGGGAAAAACCTGCTGGGACAACTTCAAGACGGGCGGTGATTTCCCGTGTTTTAAAGGCAGGAGTCATAGCATGTTTGGGGCAACTCCTGGAGAAGTTAGGACAGGGTGGGCCACAGACCACAGAGGCTAACATCGGACATCCCATCACCCCAGGCAGAGAACACAGAGGGACAGGGCTGGCGGCAGCTGAGGACCACGATGAGCCACCAGACCGCGTTGGTATCGCTACCTCTGCTCCTATTCTTCCTTGATTCTGCATGTGCTAGAAGAGTCCCCACCCCCCTTTCTTTTTATCAAACATTCCTAATGTAGTGATAAAATGAGGAAGAATGAAAGATTATTATAAAACAGGACTTTTATGGCCAGCGTCTATGGAACAGTCACACTGTTACATATATTTTCTCTAAGTAATCAGGAATGTATTGGTATTTTGAAATTATGTATCTCTAATAACACAAAAGTACTTAAGAACAGAAATAGACAGTAATGGAAAATGCAGTCAACTGTTGACAACATATAGAATTTCTGAAAATAATTTGCAGAGAACAGCACAGCAGATGACTCAAAATTTTCACAAAAATATTTCTTGCCTCCGATAGTCCAATGTAATTCATTTTCTATCTCTGTTCATTAATCATTGTTAAAATTAGTGATCCATTTCTTCCACTCTGCCATCTGCACTCAGCTTCGTAACAAACATGACACCTTCCTGCATAATAAAACCTGACAACTACTAGGATGCATTTCCAAATAGCTTTCTGCATATTTGCACCTCTATAACAGATTCCGTTGTCAGACAAAAGTGGATTATTTAACCAGAGTTCTTTCTTTATCAATTCTGAACACAGATGTGTGTGAGTGTGCATGTGTGTGCTAAAATATGATCAAGGAAAAAAATCCGTTAATTTTAATTAAAATGACTTTTTCCTGCCTTAAGTAGAAGGTATCTTAAATCCAGGTTATGCCAGCCAATATCCCTCACCAGAGCACGGCTGGTGCTTCACCATATGAAGTTTACGTAAATAATGCGTGGCTTCATCTTGTAAACTTTTCTAATAAAAATGATCTTGACATTCCAACCTCCTAAATTTTTTTTCATTTTAATATCCTGCTCTATTTTGTTTTTCAGTCTTTGATCACAGAATTTCAAATAAATATGTTTTAGGAAAAGACAAAACAATCAAGGAGCAGGGAGATACAGACAAGAACACCAATGAATAATTAAACACATGCCAGCCATTCCCCTGGGGAAGCCACCACTGGGTCCAAACCACAGGGAAGGATTCTTGGTCCTTCTGGATAACATGCCACATGGTGCCAATCAGTGTGACCGTGATGAGGATGGAGATGAGAAGCTACGGATTGGAACCTGTTCCCTACCCTTTGACAGAAGTCTTTCAGAAAAACTGGTGAGCTTTGAAGGAGAGTGTCCATTCACATGGCAAGACACACCCGTGTCCCTGGAGGCAGCCCAGACGGAGTGAGAGATGCCAAGTGACACTAGGGGAAGCTGAGATGAAAAATGATTACTTATATTGCTTTACCATTTTGCTCCTTCTTGGGCTGTCTCTTTACTCACTGCTCTTTCTTCTGGATAGGGCAAGGTCTAAGTAGGGATCTTAGAAGTCCTGAGAAACAAATTTCCGAGCAATTCAGCCACCTCTTACCGTGACTCCCGCCCTTTGCACAACTCCATGCAAGGCAGAGCATGTGCAAAGGGGACTTGGACACTGTCCCAGCCCTGAAGGGGCTCCCCACAGTGGAGAGACGAGATGCACGCTCTTGTCTCTAAACAAGACAGGTGAGACACCGAGGGGAGAACTGCAGAGGGAAACTGTGACCCTCCCTTGCAGGTGGTTGGCTAGGAGAATTAGTGGAGGAATGTGCAGAGACCAAGTGTCTTAGGAGCAGATCAAGACATCAATAAGCAAAGTCAAAGGGGAATCAGACCCCGGGCTCAGCAGAGACACCCATCTGAGTCACATTTGGGCTGGACTGGAGGGCTGAAAAAGCCATAGAGCTAGGGCCTGGCAGTCTTGGGCACAGAGGGCAGGCTCAGAGGTGGGGCCCTGAAGGCACTGCCAAGAAGTCACATGTAAAGTCACATACAGCAACATGAATCAAACAGCTCCATCATAAATTGCACTTTGTTTGAAATTAAAGAAATATCTGTTTAATGGAGTGGCCAATGAATCAACCAATCCCTGTCTGTTTCTGTCTGCGTCTCTGTCATTCTTTCTCTCTTTCTCTCTCTGCCTCTCTCTCTCTCTCCTTCTCTCCCCTCTATCTCTGTCTCTCTGTCTCTCTGTCTCTCTCTCTCACACACACACACACACACACACACACACACACAACTATTGACAGAGCGAAACTTTTTGTTTAATCTCTCCCGGTTTATCTTTCTCTGTCCTTCCAGCCTGGTGTGGAGCTTGGAGCGGATCCCCTAACTAAGCCTGATTAGAATGAGAACAGTCAAAAGACAAACTTTGCAAAAATCAAGGTTTAAAATAGAAATAGCAACTGACCCTCAGCTGCACTGCTGCCGGCTGGGACAGTGACAATAGCGACTCTTTTGTTAAACTTCCCTGTGAGACGTGCTCACCAGACTGGGGTGGGTGTGTGTGTCTGTCTGTCTCTCATATGAGAGAGTGGGAGAAAGGTTTTTAAATAGCCACGGCTTTAAAACAAAAATTAATGGCAAATTACCACTCATCACCCCTTAGCAGCCAAAATATCTGTTGATTCTTCTAACATATACAAAATCCAAAGCTTCCCCATAAATATTTCAGAACTTGAAATCTTCCATTTTGTTCTTGGGCCCCGAACAATAGCACATGCACACACATGCGGACACAACTGTGGGAGGGGGGTTCTGGGGGGCTGAGCGGAGGGTGTGAGCCCCCACCCCAGGCATCGTCTCCCAGCCACTGGCTCCTCTAGCCTGGAGTTCTCTCTTTCCTTCACATGTCTGCATCCTGACACATTCAATTTCAGGTTATCAGCACATCTGAATTTAGAGTACTGATGGGGATAGAGGGCAGGCCTCTCCGGGCTGATTAGCACCATTTAAGAAAGCTTTCACCAGCCGGCTTCATTGGCTGGGAGCATCGCCATGGTGGGTGGCCTTTCTGTATTAGAAGTCAACGCGGAGCTGTCTCATTTGAATTAAATATGGTCAAAAAGAAAGATCTGATTATGCTTATTCATAGCTAACCTTTCAAGTTCACAAGGCTGCCAAACTTGGAAGGAAAAGCTGAAAGTTCTCTACTGTGTTTCTGAGTTGCTGGGTATTCTTATTTTGTTTTCTCTTGTAGTTTTGCTGTGTAGGTGTGTGTGTGTGTGTGTGTGTGTGTGTGTGTGTGTGTGTGTGTGTATTTAAATTTCAACCTAGCCTAGTCTGAGTTTTTTTCTAGAAAGATGCCTCGGTAAGGATTCAGAAGAAAGCTTTTAACTTAGTTAGAGGTAGACAACAAAGGAAACACGGGATCTGATTTTAATCCATAAATACATAAAAATAAACACACACACACACACACACCATTTTGACTACAGGAGACTTTTCCTTGCAACAGAATGAGTAGCTGAAAATTTGATTAGCGCAAATAAATTTTTGACATGGGGCTGAGTGGGGCAGTGATTCAGAAAAGACCTAACGGTACAGAAGCCTGGAGTTACTGAGTTGAGAATAATATCCTCATTCATAGTAGCATTTATCCTTGTATCTTCACTCTCACAGACACGCATCACCCCATTATTTTTAATCCCCCTCTTTTCTCAGCACAGGCAGCTCCTTCAGCATGGCATTATTAAAACGAGCAGGGAGTCTCTGAAAGATCCAAGGACACTTGTCCGAGTGGATTCTGCTGACAGCTCTAGGTGACAGCACCAAAAATGGTCTCTGCAGGACTCCTGGGTTCTGGGCTCCAGGAGAGCACAAAAACTCAGTAAACACCTTCCACAACCCAGGTAATGCATCCACAAACCAGGCCAGAGGCTTGACCAGCTTAATAACCAAAAATTTGAATGTTCAGGTCAATAAGAAACATTTATTGGATGTTCAGTTCAAAAATCACCATATATTGAACATTTGCTTCATGCCACACTCTGTATGCCATCTTGGATTTTCATAAAGCAAATACCTCTATCAACCTTCTTCCCTGCTTGTCCTAAAGTTCCATTTTCTTTACCCACTCTGCCTGTCCAAGGCTCTCCAGGATGACCCCCCACTCAGAAAGCTTCCCTTACAGGGCTCACAGCACTATGGCATGTCTTTTCCAAATTTGCCTGTCTCCAAGTTCTCACCATGACATGTTGGTCTCTGGTACACCTGCCTTTGGCAGTCATTCCCATGGAGATTGGTTTTGTTTCTCCATTTGGGTGGTCAACTTCAGGAAGGCAGAAAACACACCTCAGTCTCCTTGGAGTCATCCTCAGAAAGTTCCAATGACTGACTGACCCAACAAACCTCAGGCAGCCATCTGGATATAGAGGAGGAAGCTGTCCCCTACATTTCCACCACTTTAGGGAAGTGACATGATTTTGCACTGTTCTTCAACCCTGGTCCCTCTGGACCTTCAGCAGTCAAGATCTCGAAGAACCCTAAGGGCCCCAGGGACCCCAGAAAGACATTTCCAGTCCTTGAAACACCAAAAGTAAAGTACATCCCACAGTGGGCACCAGGGAGGGCATCTTTAGTAACCTAAATCAGTACAACCCCAGGCTTTGACACGTGTCCACGCAAAGTGGACAAGTGTTCCTGTCACTCTTATCCCTCCAGGAAATGTGGTGGGACAGTTCAGTGACTGGCCTTTCTCACCTGGACCAAGATAATCTGTGTCTTAGCCAGAACAATGGGAAGTAGGAAGAGAAGGTGTTGTGGAGACCAGCCAGGCAGGCCCACAGGTCTCTTGGCCCAAGAAGGCATTGGGCTCAGCCTTCTTATTTCTATTTTATGGTGGAGTTGTTTTGTTTTGTTTTTTCTTTTAGGAAACACTGCCGTTGCCACCTAAACCAAACCCACGTATCAGAAAGCAGTGAACTAGATTTTTCATTGCTAGCTTTGAACCTGTGGACCTCCCACGGTGCCAGTAATTGCTTTGCCAACAAGACACGCAAGTGTCCCCCCTTACGCAGCATGAGATGAGAGGGGTGGGGAGACTGCCGTCCAAAACATGGTCACCCAAGACACTCCCACTACACATCTGGAGGAGCAGCAGCCCTTCCCAGGGGCTGGCCCAGGAGTCCGAGGGCACCTTCACCACCTCCCTCCTGACAATCCTGCCCACAACTCTACCACAAACCTCCTGCACAATTCCCCCCCTGTCTCTGTGCCACCTGGATTGTCCTTTGCTTAATTCTTTTCTTTAAATTAACTTTAAATCAAGCCACTCTTTTTTGTTCTTAACTTAGCTTCACCTTAAAAAATAACATCTGGAAAGCACAGCTATGATGTGCTGGTTAGATTTCTCTAATAGCTCTTAAAGTAACCACCTGTTAAAACTTACTGTCCATGTACTATCTAAAATCATCTCAAGAAGTGCAAGCCAGATTTGGAGAGATGTCGGTAGGAACACCTGAGATTGAGGCCAGGCAGTCGGGTCTGAAACACAAGGGTTTTGGCTTCTTTCTTTCTGTCTCCGTCTCTGTCTCTCTCTCTATGTGCCTGTGTGTGTGTGTGTGTGTGTGTGTGTGTGTGTGTCTGTCTGTCTGTCTGTCTCTCTCTCTCTCTCTCTCTCTGTCTGTATGTCTCTCTCTCTCTCTCTCTCTCTCTCTCTCTCTCTCTCTCTCTGAGCAGGGCTGGATCAGATGGCACTGAAGGCATACCCACTAACTGTGTTCTCTTTCAAGTCTTCAGGCTTTACAGGTTTGCTAGACAAATGACATATAGTAGCCATGCCTAGGACATGGAGCATCACTCTCTAAGAGAGAGCTGCCCCTTGCCACTTTCCAGCACAGAGGAAGAGCCTCAGTAGCAGCATAGTGAGTGACCAATGAATTTCATTCTGATTCCACCTGAAACTCACTGCCAAGAGTTTTTCTCATTGCCAAGAGAGCTGTAGTTGAGAGAAGCCAATGGCCAACATGATAAGGACGGCCACCTCTTGATGACCCCACAACTGTAGCTTCTGTCCAATAACAGCTTCTACCACAAAACAGAATGTTCTTTCTCCACTTAAAACGGACAATGAGATGGGTTCCATGAAATGGAAATGTTTCCTGTGCACAAACAGCTACAGTGACATTCTGCAGCCCGGACAGGGAGACACCTAACACCCTGTACAGCACAGGATTTGGATGTCAAAAGTTGCACTTGCAGGCTAACCTGTTCCAGTATGGACAGATAGGATTTCCCAGAATGCATGACCAAACTAAACATACTGGAGACCTCAGTCACCTCTATATTTTTTAATATATCAATGATCAAGTGGTAAACTTGTGAAAAGCCGCCCCTATTTCATATGCCCAGAGGGAATGGTTCTCAGACTCCAGTGTGACAGAATCCCTGGAGGGGAGTGAGAATTTGCATTTTTAACAAGTTCCCCCCAGCGATGTCCATGCACTTGGCCAGGAACTGTATATTGAAAAATCACTGCTCTCCTTAATCTCAAGACCCTGCTGCTGGAGTTTTTGCACACAGGAAGAACTACATCCCAGCTCCCCAATGTATCACTTTGGTAATGCGAAATTTTTGATCATCTGAGGAGTGTGAGGTCTTTTCTCTTTAAAGTGTAATCACCCATATATGAAAGCATCAGAATATAAATGACGCAGAAAAAGCAAAGACGTTGGATGCCAGTTCCTGTTCTGTGCAAATCACTACCCTCCCCCCTCCCTACTGCTGCAAATAAAACAGAATAAAAATAAAACAGGAGAGGTTGAGCTGTTACTCTCATAATCTGATATCTTCAATGCTACACTTACACAAATGCAATAATAAAAGTAAAAATTTTGAATTGTGATATATGACTTATGCACTGAAGAATCAGTAACAAAAAAGTAAACATTTGTAAATAAGTGCCCCATCAAATGGTACCACCGATGAGTTGAGAGGGCCAAGGTACTCACTGATCAGGGAAAGTGATAAGAATTCTTTGATAACATATGTAGTAGACTTTCTCTTTTGATTACCAGGATATACTAAACAGGAAACAACTGCACATTATACAACTGTGTTTTAAACACTTTTTGCCAAAAAGACGTCTGGAAACACCCAGAGGGGCAGCGCACGCCTAGACCTTCTGCTGCAGCAAGCTGCAAGCACTAGGGCCATGTCCGAGCATTTATAAAGTTTGCTCTTCCATTGTTTGAACAGGATAGAATTACTTTCATTTTTGAAGTTATTTCTGTCAGTAGATTCATTGGGAGTGGTTTGGAAATGACTTGGTTTTGTAGGTTACATAGACGGCACCGTTGGGTTTAGCATTATGTCCAACCACCATGGCCAATTCTGCCCACTGAACCACAAAATGACCTGAATACTCCTTCTCTGACGTAAGATTCATGGCCAACATGGCCGCCAGAGAGAAGGCTAACTCTGCAGCTTAAGCTCCACATGATGTACACATGCACTGGAAGACCTGAGGAAGGAGGCCAGGAGTTCAAAAATCAGCCTGTCCCACCACCTCCGCTCTGCAGGGCTCCCACAACACAAGTCACAAGACAGCTCACTGTATGCTCAACCTTGACCAGGTCCAAGGCACCACTCTGGAATGCACATTTGTATCACTTCAGTTTGCCTGGCTTCAGAGTTACACAAAAACACAAGTCTCTGTGTAGACCCTTGGCAGAAGTGCCTCCTCCATCTGCAGATGGGTCTGCCCAGGAGTCCCAGCTAGCTGGCCTTGCAGTGACCACAGTCTCTCCCCAAAAGGACTAGGCCCCTCCTGGGAGGCAGGCCAGCAGTTGCATTCAAGGCCTAGAATCCCCCTGCACTGAGCTGTTTAGTTCTGCCCTGTAAACAGAGTCGACCTAAAGCTGGTCAGCTGCTAGCCACATGGTGGTAATGAGCCCAAAAGCCTGGAGTTCACAATTATTTCAGATTTACTCTCTTCCTGATCTTTCATTTTTATCAGCAAAACATCCTCTTGGCAATGGGTATTAAGCTAAAACTTAAATAAAAAAAAAAAAGAAGTGCAAGAAGGAGTCCTCGAAAGGCATGGCGTATGAAAGGAAAATATTCAGACCTCAGACTTGGCCTTGACCTTTTACTGTCTTTTAACATTAAACATTTGCCCCACCTTCGAAAAGATAAATGTGGCTTTTGATGACAGCCAATGTTATCTGAGGATTAAAATAGCCCTCTTGCAGTGCTCAACATTAAAGTCTTCCGCATTTGCAAAATTGCAAACAGATGCAACTCAAGTACCTGCAAATAATCTGCCAAGACCAATTTCAAAAGGGAGATTTCAAAATATGTGGAAGTCATTAGGACATGTATTATTTTTGCAATGAATAGGCGCCAGGAGTGTCTCAAGGAGCAGATGGGTGCTACTTTGTTTATAAAAGATCAACAGAATATTCGTCTGTAAATGAAGACATATAAGCTATATGAAACAATTATGGTAAAATGGCGAACATTTCAAAGCTAATTGTAATGGTCTTTTAAGATCTGAATTCCTCATTTCTTACTGCATGCTAAAATATCATTTTAGTTTTGGGTCTTGATTGATATAATTACCAAAATGACAGAAAATTAAAGTAAATGCTGTCAGTTTTACTGTTGTAAATGTTGTCACTTTATCACTTGTTTACAGTTGCACCAATACTGATAAATGAATATTTTTCAACATGAATAAAAAATGTGACCTCCGTCTCCCGGAAATCTTCAAAAAGGACAGCCCCAAACATGAAGAACCGAAGCAGACAGAATGAACCTCAAACTGCATTATAGCCGACTTCCAAATAGCCTCTCCCTTCCACATGCCCAGCTTTCAGAAAGCCCCTGCTGCTAATAAAAATCTCCGTGATATGGCAGAGGAAAAACAGAACCGGCAAACACTCGCCCTCACTCTGGTCCCTGTGTGCCTCTGTTACCACCCAAACAGGACTGAGTTAAGCCCCTATTCTGTTTGCCTGCTTTATATTGGTAATCATGCGAATTAGATAATTACTCATGGAAAATGTGATTAAACATACGTAGCTATTGCCAACACCGAATCATGAAGAAAGGGCATTTCTGTGAATTGCTTTTAACATAAATAGCAAACTGGGCTCATAAAAAATATCCAATTAGGCCAATACCTAATGATAGATGGGCTGATCCTATGACTTTCAAAGATATAAATTGGATGCAGGAAAAATGAAGAATCATGGAAGACATCCTGGATCTACATTTCCATACAAAAGACTTCTTTGCCCAGGATGTTTTCAAAATGTCACAAACTCCTACAAAGTTGAACCTCCTCTTTTTTCTTTTTCCTACAGTTAAGTTTCCACGGGACTTTAAATTCCGTGTGCAGCCGGAATACTGCCTGCACAT
The DNA here is from genome assembly GCA_004027595.1 of Dinomys branickii. NCBI lineage: Eukaryota > Metazoa > Chordata > Mammalia > Rodentia > Dinomyidae > Dinomys > Dinomys branickii. Next base: position 343,425 of record PVLD010000097.1, read on the forward strand.
CTGCACACTGAAGAGATGTAGCAGAGAGAAGGAAAGTAGAAGAAAGAGGAATGTAGACTTAGAGACCCGGGTCTGGAAGGGGACACACAGCAGAAAAGAAAAGCAGAGGCCACTCCAGCTGCCCCCGGCTGGCCTGCAGATGCTGAGCCTTCTCCCCTACCCGAGTGCCTCCTCTTGATACTAATCACCCTTGAGAAACCGAGCGGTTGCAAAGGAGGCTGTGGGTTGCAGCATCTCCTTCCCTCTCTCCTGACTCACCAGCACTGCTTTTCCGTAAATCTTTAAGCCACGCATACATATTCTCCCATGACAGGGTCCATGCAGACGAAGATCTGCACCCTACAATCACTGATGAAATTTATATTGACTCCAAAATCAAAAGTAATGAGAAGAAAATTGGTTCACAGCCTGACCCGACAGTTCCAGACTGCTGTATTGAAGTTGCAGAAAGACATTTTTTTATTGTCTCCAGATTTCAATTAACGACATCGAGCTACCCCATCCTCCCATTATTAGTTTGAACAGAATATCAGATTTAAGAAGTTTCACTAAATTAATTACTGTAACTGTATCTTGCATTTCTGGAAATCCTTTCTGTTTTGTAAAGGAAAGACATGCCTTTAACAAATTGTGGGGCATGCAAACTCCCCCAAACTGAATGTATCCATCCCATTACGTGTTCTTCAGGGTCATGTCTGTGCCTCTATGTAAATAACCTGTTCGTGTAAGATATGTCAACTCTAGGAAGGGTCATGAAATCCTAGCCTGTCTCAGCTGTAATTCTGTCCCTGAAAATATTTCTTGTTAGGTCTCAGTGCCCAAACTGAAATGCATTATTCACACCACCCGAAGCTCTTAAACCATATGCTCCCCACAAATTAGTAACAGTCACCCCACAAACCACCACCCTGAAAGCCACAAACGGAACTCATCTTCTCTGAAGAAAAGAAAAGAAAGGATATATCCAGAGACACTATCACTGCCCCTATCTTGAGTAAAAATGCAAATTATGCCACACGGTGCTAAATTATTCTGGGATATTTCATAATGTGAATTAATACCCACTAGAGGCTAAGCCGAGATCATCAAACTCATTTCACATAAGACAACGAATTTAACCACCCGTGACTCAATGAGTGAGAAGTTAACAGGATAGCTAGCAACACTAACCACTCTAGGGTAGATTGCCTTTAAATAAAATAACCCATTTTAAAGACTTTCCTGTCCGGTGCTAAGTTTCTCAGATCTCACCAGATGGCAGAATATTTAATGCTCAGGCTTTTGGTTCACAGGATGGTGGAAATTATTACTATGGAGATCAGGCTGTACCTAGTCACCATCTTCTATCAAGCCCAAGTAAAAATCCTATTTCACTAAAGTGAAACCACAGAAACAAAAGCATTCCGATACTTCCCAATCTCTGTAGTTGGGCTACCGACGACTCCTTGTTAACTAGAACAAATGTCATCTTTTCAATTCACATTAGAGGGTCCACATTCCAGGGGAGCTTTGAATGATTTTTTTTCTAACATGAACAATCAAATTTAAGACAACTCTCTCAAACAGAAAGAAAAAAAAATAATCAAAGGCTCTCTACTCCAATGCCAAATGTATCTCTAATGCACTTGGACAATAAGGCAGGCTGTGTTCCTACCCTGGAATAACACCGTCCATATGAATCCCAGGAATTTAGTATATCTGACAGTTTCTCTCAACCACCCATAACATTCTTTCCTGTCTCACTGGAGCTGGCAAAGGAGAATTCTGTAATTGAGTGGTACAGAACATGTGCCCTCCTTGCTAGAAGATGACAGATGGATTATAAAAACTTCAAAGCAGAGCATTTGGAGCACCAGGGGAGAGATAGTGGGTATTTGAACTCTCCGTCTTTACCCAGGAGACAATGGCACTCTGACATGGAACATATATCAAGGAATGGTGTAACTAGATAGACATAATCTTTCTTTTCACTGAGTATTTAACATTCTGTTAGGAACAAGTTTCAGCCCGGCTAAAGTGCAACTCATCTTCATGCTAATCATCATAGTGCAATGGTGACATGCCCCCCCCCCTTTTCAATTGTGGTTAAATCAGTCTTTTTTTGCAAAGTGTTTTTTTTTCTTTTTTTTTTTTAAGAACAAGAACAGCTTCTGCTTTAGGAAGGGGGGGGGTGGAGTAGAAATTAAGCATCGGGTTGGGATTAGCCTCTTTTCTGACTCACTAATCTGACGAAGCCTTTTATTTGCAATGCATGTTCCCTTCCCTGTGACTAAGGGAGAGCTCTCACACATGGCTTTCGGGCCACATGGCACCAATTACCTTTCTCGAAGTTCAGCCGTGACTCACCTGAGCAAAGGCAAAACTGGCAGTACCACCCCACACGACCCCAGTAACCAAGCCTCGCCCACTCCCACTGTCCGCCTCACCCAGCCAGGACACACAGGCACAGCAAACGGATGGGGACGGAATCACAGATTGGAATAACAGGCACATGCTTGTCATCAATTCAGCCCCTGCATTTGGGCTGGGAAGGACAAATCAAGCCAGAAGCACAGTTCAGGAGCAGTTCTTAAAATCCAAGCTTTGCATTGTCAGGCAGCACCAGGGTCATGACCAACCACTGCCCAATGACAGAACAAGTTCCTGCTCCTAAAATACTGCTCCATGCTAAAGCCCAAACTATAGAATGCCTCGTGTGGATACGATGAATTGTAAGCCAAAAGAAAAAAGAAAGAAAAAAAAAAACCCTTAAATTTTCTATGTCTCTTAAAATTTTGATAGAGACATAAAATGGCTTATAGAATTCTAATTATAGCAACAGACTTCAAAAAAATGTCTCAATGTCAGAGATTAGTGAATCAAAGGCACATTTTAAAAATCAATTCTTCCTTCTGAATATTAACAGTATTTATCATCCACACTGCCCTCTGGAAACACCAGCCGGGAAACTTTTGCACACTGGACTAGGAGTGTCTCCCTGTAGTTAGGAGGCTGATGAAGTGAGGTCCCCCAGGGACGGAGACCTGCCTGAAGGGTAAAAGTCCCAACGAGACTGAGTCCGGCAGATGCATACTTCAGGAGCCCACTCGGGCCCTTCAGCTCTCCCTTGCTCATCCTGATCGCCATCACCATCATCATTTTAAAGCATTTGCTACTTTCTTCAAAGTACCACAGAACAAATGAAGCTAAAATTAAATGACTTTTATGAGACTCATAGCTACTTTTTAGAATAATTAGATATGCCCTAAATATCCTCCATAGTTGGGGATCTTTCTCTTCTGAGATCGTTATGTAGGATAATAAAGACTTCTTTAGAATTTCCTGAGCTGATTTATCAGGGATCTGACGACGGTCCACTTGTCTTGGTCTTTATCTCACCTCAAGACCTTAGCCATACCATTTTACAAGCCAAGGTTCCCATCTTTCTGGGCCCCTTCATGTTTGACTGTGGATGGTTCCATGGTAGGTGTCTGAGTGTGTCTGCACACTCACACATAAGTAAGGCACATATCTTTTGGGTTATTCCAGACAGATGGGCAGAAAACAAACTAATAGCCCCAGAGTAAGAGCTTAAAGGATTCTGCCAGTGCAAAAAAGACAGAGGGGGGAAAGGGCTCAGACCCCAACCCGAAGCATGCGTTCCTGCCCACCCCCACTTGGACTCCTCCAGCTTCCCTGAGGCATAAAAATTTCTGTGGGACCAGTGGCACGGCCCATCACCAAAGCCATGCAGAGCCAGCAACAACTGCAGGAAGGATTCCTTAAGGGAACTAGAAGGCATTTTTACAAGTGAGAGTTTCTAGTATTTAATATTTTTCAATTCTAAGGACAAACTACCCCTTAAACAGGGAGTGAATTATTAAGGAGCCTTTTTGTAAAGAACCAAGGGGATGTCACTCAGGGATCTGTGTGTCCCCATTCTCCATTTCTCAACAAGTGATAGAGCAAGTCAGTGCTAAAGCTGGGCTCTCAGCCTCAGGCCTGTTTGCACGAATGTTAGCCATGGGGGACTTGAGAGCCTTTCCTGATCCGTCATTTTGTACTTATCCTTGGTAAAGAAGGGGAGAGACTATCGCAGAAGGCACAAACAGCACAGGAAGAGGTTTCCGATTGCGTTCTCAGCGCGAACACAAATCTGTTGTAGAACTACACCCAACTGGATCGCTGACACTCAAGGTCACCCCAAGAGTATGCTATGCTCAGGTGGACCAGGCTCCCCTCTGAAAAGGGAGCCTTAGGTATTCAAAGTGCCACTGCCCTTGAGGATGGTAGGGGGCAGATAGGTGCACATGCTCATTATAAGCCAGGTCAGGGGTCTCAAGCTCAGAGAGGCCTGAAGCCAAACCCAGGGTAATATGAGGATCAGCCCACATGTACTTTGATCTGGATCTCAAAATCCAGAGATAATAACAACAAAAGAATTGTATTTTTAAATAGTTGACACTATTTGTGCCCCTCCAAAGAAAAGCACCAAAACAATTCTTCAGACAATCAGAAATAGGTGGGTCCTTGCATTAAGTATGCATTTTAGTGCCTGGGGCAGTGATACAAGGAGAGGAAATTGCCATTTTGGTGTTGAAGGAATCAGGAGACTTTAACTGGTCCCATCCACCCATTATCCAGCTCTTGAGCTCCAAAGCTCAATGACATCTCTATGTAGGAGATTCATTCTTCGTTTAGTACCAAGCACGCCCAGCCTTGCTCTGGCCACTGGCCAAACCGTCAGCCCCACAGCCCCTTGCCCCAAAACCCTTCCAGCGAAGGGCACAGAGTGCTCCTTAATGAAATACGTGAAAGCATTGCAAGAGATGCATGAGGCCAGCCGGACAAGCCCGGACCCCCGGAATCACACCAGCACTTGCTGCATGCAGCTCGGGGCCCCAAGAGCTCAGCCCGAATGTGCCACAACAATGCACCAATCGTTTAAGTCACCCCCTAATGTACATGTTCCTGTGGATGAAACACAGGCCTCGGCGTCAACGAGAGGGGAAAGGGTGAGGGTCTTTGAAGGAAGCCTGCACGAGAAAGCCCTTTTTAAAAGTGCATTTTCATCTTTCTTTTTTACAGTGATCTTCTGCCATGGTGGAATGTAAACACCGCAGGAATAGACAGAATCGTGAATTAAGGATTTGGACGCCTCGCTTTAGAAGTAATCTTCAAAGAATGCACATCCCAAACATCAGAGTCACACCACAAGGCTCCGCGCTGCTGCAACTGCCTGGAAAACGGCACGGGTCACACCTATTATTACCAGTTGGGTCCTGGATTGCTTTTAAAAATCAATAGAAAATATGTTCTTACATCTCATCTACTTGGCAAGAGGGCAAATTCAGGGAGTATTGTCTTCACCCAGAGAAGCAATCATTTGAAAGGATGCCCCCCTCCAAATGCTGCCAACAGGGGGCAGAAATAGGGCCTCTGCTGCATGCTTCCCCAGGGAAGGCACTGGAGCCTGGTGACTCCATCAGTTTGTCCCCCTTGCCTTCCATTTCCATTCCCCTGAAGGCAGCATTTCCCCTTCCTTAGGTGAAACCTAAGGCAGCATTCCCTACTCCTTAGACGAAATCTGAATGATCACAGGCACAGTAACACTGTCTGGTGGGGAATACAAGTCCCATGGGAGGCATTGATGGGGGACTTTGTCCTGAACACAGTCAACTGCTAGGCACATGGTTTTGGTAGACCACTTGGAGTTCTGAGATCCAGCTTCCTTGTCTGAAAAACCAATGACTCCACATCCCAGGGCTGCCGAGGATCCGGTGAGAAAAAATGTATAAAGTTGCCCATATACCACACCACTGTGTTGTGTTACCACTTTGTTACCATCAGTCACCACCATGATTGTTCTCCTCACGTCCAGGATTAAGAGCAGTAGCTATACTACAACCATTTATTTCTAATCATTTGGGAGCACAGTGCTGGGCACTGAACCAATGCCTGATCATTAACTGAAGGCATAGGGGTATTTTATCCACACAGATCATCTTCTTCAAGAAATCTCAGACAAGGCCAGGCCCCAAATCCAAAGGCAAAAACAATGAAATAAGCAGAATGTGCTTTTGTGAGAACAGAACCCAGAAGCATCCTTTAAGATTAAATCTGTATGAAAAGCACAAAAGTCAACTGCTGAACGATACATTAATTATGCACAACCAAAGATCTGGGAGAGGTTAAACCCCCATTTGGCAGCAAATTGAGTTCTTTTATTTGATATGAAATCTGTAAATGGTCATGATTTGTCCTTCCTGCTTAATGTCACCAAACTTCTGGGGGAGGGGTAAGAGAAAGACAAAAGAAAGGACCAGACTTTCATTTACTCAAGATTCTTCCTTGTTAAAGGATGAAATCTAATAGGCATCAGAAGTAATGGCTGCTCAGAACCACTGCGGGCTGAGGTCAAAAGCCAAGCACACCTGGAGCAGTATTAATAACGTCTTGTCCCCACTTGCTCCATTAGGGAGTTATGAAGAGTATTTCTACCTCATGTGGAATGAATGCTTTACAAGATGAAAGGTTCGAAGTCTCTTTCCAATCACATATGCCCAAGGCACCCAGATCTTCCAAGGAGACTCCCCCCAACCTCACCACAAAAAAATCTGCAGAATTACGGGCCACCCAAGTTCTGTAGATGTGTTTGTTTGTTTAAACTATGAGGTCTTAAAATGCCATGGGAGCGTGTTGCGAAGTCCTAGTAGTTCCTTTGTCATCTTGCATTATCTTCTATTTGGTTTAAACTTAAACACAGATTCAGCCACCACACTACAGATGGCTCTGTGTGATCGCGGCTGGGTAAGTTCTGCCCAGGCTTGACATGTGGCACTCAAGGAAAAAACATCTCAGTGGGCTGAGGTCAAAGCAAGGATTTGGGGTGCTTCTGTTGCCCGTAGGGGGCTTGCTCATGCTGTCACCGGGGCTAAGAAGTGATAGGTTCTTAAGGGGAAAGTATCTGGAATGACTTTTGTGATTGTGGCCCGGAATGTGCTCTGATTTTACAAAACATCACTAGGCTAGGACAAGCTGGAGAAACACCAAGTAGGCAGTAAATAAGTTTCACTAATGCTTAACAGTTTCTCCAGGTCTCCTTCATACACTGCCAGGGAAAAGCAGGGAGGGCCACCTGGACCAGCATGAGGGTTCACAGACAACAGCACCTGCTCTAAAACTGGAGACTCCAGTGGGGCCCAGGAATTGAAGGTTTAACAAATTATTATTTCACCTACCAAAGTCTGAGAGCCACTGGTTTGGTGCACCCTCCTCATTTTACTGATAGGGAAACTGAACTCCAATTGGAGTAGTAAATTGCCCAAGAGAACAACCAAGCACAGACCAGCCGATGTGATCTTCCCCAAGACACATTTTAGCTCTAGTCACACAGTCAAACAGCTGAAGCACAGCAACAGAACAAGAAGCTGGAAACTCAGAGACCCTGCAGTAGAGAAGTTGAGTGGCAGATATAAGAGAGCCACGACAAGGTCCTAATAGAAAACTGTAAAAAACACAGCCCACCTAGCCTTGTGATGGGAGGCGGGGTTCCCCTTCATAATTAAGATCAAATATGTCAGGTCACCAAAAAGCACACAACGCAGAGTTTTTTTAGCTTATTAGTCAAGGAACCCATCTGGGATAACAGAGTCACTCCTAGAAAAGTCTGGCTGTAAGTAGTAGTGGCCTCTGGTCTCCCTGGCCTTGTCTTAGGGTCTTTATTGTAATAAATACACAATAATTAACAAACCTTTTAACTCATTCCACTGAAAAGATAAAGCTTAACATTGTCAGCCAACTAGATAGCAAATGCTTTTTAGACCAAGAGCCTATAAACCGTGACTATTTCAATGGAAAATATTCTAGTTCTTTTCAGAAAAGTCACACGCCTATGTCTCTACATTCGTTAAGGTTTTGTTGTTTTCCTCCCCCCTGACCCCCAGCTGTGAGCCATCTTTTAGGGTGGGAATGGGGGGAGTTGGTGGCTGGCAAAGCACTGGCATGTTAGGGAAAGAAAAAGGAAGATTCTGTCCTCAGAAAGCCTGCAACTGAGTTGAGGTGAAGATAAAGGAAAAAGATATTTCTATTTAATTCATGGACTAAACACAAGAAGTTGGATAAAAGGGAGTTTTTTTTTTTTTTTTTTTTTTTTTTTTTTGGTTTTTCAAGACAGGGTCTCACTACATTATTCAGGCTGGGCTTGAACTCACTAAGTAGCCCAGGCTGGCCTCAAACTCTTGGCAATCTTCCTGTCTCAGCCTCCTGAGCGCTGGAATTATAGGCATGCACCACCACACCCGGCTCAGGGAGAAATTTTAGATCATCAAAGAATTGCACAGAAGGGACAGGTAGAAATGGAAAGGTGCTCATTACTCAGTTCCAGATTTATTTGCACCTTTTTTTTTTTGTAGAAAGTCTGACTTGTTGTTGACTTGGGAGGAGGAAGATCAGTGCTTCCCACACCCAGAAAATAGGTTCTTCAAGTCGCACAAGCACCATGAGGCTCCCCGGGATGGGAGTCGCTTGGGCAACAGGATGTGACATAGGTTTAAAGTCCTTTCTCCCCTTCTGCAATCATCCTCCGTGATTCGAGTGTCTCGTTGAAGCCAGTGGGGTTGCTCCACCTCACGCATCACTCCGATGAACGGCTCGCCAATCAGGAGCACAGAAGGCATCTCCTCCGGTCTCCACGATGCCTCTGCCTGGGGACCCCCATCAAGAGCTGCCAAAGACAAGGACGCAGGGCAACTAACAGCGCTGCCTGTGCTAATCAGGGCCCCACACAGCTGGCTCTCAGCAGCGACAAGGAACCCACCTCTCCGTGCCCAACGTACTGATGTCAACGGAGAAGCCTGTGGTGGAGACCACACGACCCATCTCAGACAAAATGGCACAGGTGGGAAAGTGGTTGGGGAGAAGAAAGGCTGGAAGAACAACCCCTCACAGAGCCACGGCCCTCACAGAGAGAAAAAACGTGGCAGTGACACTGATATATTCCCTATATAGAACGCTATCACTCAGCCCCCTCAGGGATGAGAAGCAAACCACCGCCACAGCTTCCACCTCCAGCCACGGAGCGAAGGATGCGTCGCAGGATGGATGGCACGCACCGTGGCCTAGCATTGCTCCCAAAGGGTCAAGGGCAAGCTTGCAAGCCCATATTCTTCCTCAAGGAAATGGCATTCTTTTGAAAAATATTTATTAACAGGCTGCCCTCTGTAAGTTGCTGCTCTAGGTGCTGGAAGTAGAGTCACCAGGGAGACCTAGTCTGAGGGAGGGAGGGAGCGGAGTGCATGTGCCAACAAGGAGGAATCAATCAAGGTATGCTGCATGAGGAAAACAGGACAACCAGCTAGCAGGTGGGAGCGGAGAAGCCATGGAGGTCCTCCTGCGAAGGAATCCTGGAGACACAGACGAGGGATATGGAGATGAGGGGGAGTGGTTGCGGGTAGGATGAGAGAGGGGATGAGAGGATTCTGGGCCAAAGAGATGGCCAGTGCCAAGGCTTAGAGGTCTTGTGTCCAAGGATCTAAGTCTATGTGTCTAACGGACTAAGACAAGGCCACTGGGCCAGACCTGAGTGGACAAGGCAGGAGCAGAGTGGGCAATGAGAACAGCTAGATGGACACAGGTTAGGCACCAATGGCTCTATTCCTCAACTTGAGCTGACCCAAGGCTCCTCAAATTGATCTGTGTCACCTAGCCAGCCCACTGGCCTCAGTTCTAGCTTCTGCCTATTCTCAGTCTTTCCAGTGTTCTCCATTGGCATTTCCTAAAAGGAAAGAAACAGCTATCCCTTTGAAAACCCAAAAACCTCTGGGTACCACCAAGGCCAGGCTCTCTGCCACCACTCTTGTGGGCTGTGCTCCTTCCTGTCCTGGCCAGGGGCTGGTCAATGTGCTAATTGGCCAGATCACCTCTAGAGAGAGAAAGGTCCAGAGAATGCTAAAAGGTAAAGGGGCAGTGAGCAGACAGAGCTGGCTGAGGCTGTCCTGTGATCTAGCTGTCGGCAAGCCTTTGTCCAAACAGAGGGAAGGTGAGGCAACATGAGCAGACATCTAGGTTCTGAAATTCTTCTGTAATTATGGCTTGAGTCAAGAAAATGCACCTGAGTTCACAGGATGATAAATATTAGCATGCTTCTCCAAGTTCAAGTGAGTTGTCAATAAGACAATTAAAGCAGCATCAATAATACACACTGTATGTTATTATCTGCTATTCTAAATCCCAGGCTTTTGTGTCTCTGGAAAACAAAGGAGGCCAGGCATTGGTGATACAAATACTTTTTCGCACAAGTGAGAGAAGTAATTATGCATTAATGTAACAGCACCACACCCGGGGGGTGGGGAACAGATCCTTCTGAAATACTGTATGAAGAGCTCAGGGTGACGAGGCACGGGCTAGGTGGAAAGGACCAATTACAATGGAAAATTAGCAACCCTGTGTCTAAGGCAGATCAATCATTTGTATCACGTGGCCCCAGTCAATAGGAGCCAGAATAAGTGCTGGCGCTGACCTTAATCAACTGACAATCAGTACTTGGAAACCATAAACTTTAAGATTCTTCTAAAGGAAATGAAAGCTAAGTGAAACTTTGGATAACATTAATGCATGTGCATGACGATAGCTTTTAAGAGAGTGTGGATATATATGTACTAATATATGCAAGTATATAGCCACATATGAATATGTACTGATATATGTAAAGTATCTGTGGAGAACTCCATAGTATTCTGCTGGATTGGAATTTGGAATGAACAATCTCTTGAATACAAATTGTGATGGCCAAACTTTTTCATTGTTCCCCAAGACAAAAACCTACACAATACAATCTCTATACATCTGCAGAATCAAAAATCATTTTCCTCCAAAAATAACTTGCAAAGCATTAAATGCATTGGAATGAGAGTAGATGTTAAAACTACTATTTGTTGACACTTGGTGATTTAGGACTGAAAAGAGAAGTTGTCTCCAAATTAATGAGCCAGACATAATAGAGCACTGTCAAAATATTGATTTTATTTTATCCTACCTATTGTTGGCACTCTTCTCTAAGTTGGGGAAAAATATAATTTCTTCATTAGCGTTATCATTTGTTATTATTACATTAGTTGCTGTTTATTGTGGAAAAGAAACCTCGTGTCACTTTTCAAGATTATTATAGAACAATCACATGGAAATTTGTGATAGAGACTAAAATAAAATACCAAATGTTTCCCAGACAATTTTTACTATAGACTGAAATATTTCTAAAGAGTGAAAACAAGAACTGTTGGTTCAAATTTCATAATACATGATAAATAAATTTAGATCTGTACTATATATTTGAGCAAAACTACTATTCCAGCGAACGCTTAAAAATTAAAATAATTATGTTCAGTTTAATATATCTTACTTTATAACAATTAAGTTAATCCATAGACGATAGCCAACATACACTCACAGAGTTGAATAGATAAAATTAGGGACAAACTGTTCACCAAGGTCTGTTCTTTTATTTTATTTATTTATTTACTTATTTTTGCAGTGCCAGGGATCAAACTCAGGACCTTACATTTGCCAGGCAGGCGCTTATTCCACTGAGCTATATCCCCAGCCCAAGAAGTGACTGGCACCAAGTGGAACAGGGAGTACAGGAAGCAGGGGAGTCCTGGGCAGCCCTGCTGGTGGCCTTCATTTTTCTTTTTCTTTTTTTTTTTTTTTTTGTCTTTTTGAGACAGGGTCTCGCTATGCAGTTCAGGCTGGCCTTGAGCTCACTTTGTAGCCCAGGCTGGTCTCAAACTCGCAATGATCCTCCTGCTTCAGCCTCCCAAGTGCTGGGATTACAGGCATGTGCCACCACACCCGGCATATTCTTTATTTCTTATAATGCCCTTAAGCACTTTTTTCTTTTAATTTATCATAGGTTTTTACTAAGGAAGGAGAAATATTTAAGCAACTTTTCTGAAAGTGTAATAAAAGTCATGCATTTGTTTCCATAATTTTTCTATTGAGTCATTTACATTTTAATATTTTGCATCTAAGTTACGATGATGTGAAATACGATATGTATGCAGGAGGATTTGGAATGTTTATAGTTATTTAATGAAATTTACTTAACCATTTAAAACCAAATGATGAGGAAAAAGTTCAGTTTCCAAAGAACCAGGACATACTTCATTTTCCACTAAAAATAAAATTAAATTAAAAAGTTACCATTGTGATAATTTAGATAATAAATCAAGAGGACCAGGCATGCAATGTGCTCACGTATTCTACATCAGAATGTCCTGTTTGGAGCTATAGATGTCACAAACAAGGACCCAACTTTCCTGTCATCTATCCCTCTCCTTACAGAGACAGATATTCATGACTTCCGTAGTGTTTGGGGAAAGATGTAGTGGAAACTTTTTCAAAAGTCCAACATGTTGCAGAAAGCCTAACCCCCTCCCAATTGTCCAGCTGTCTCCCCTTACCTTGGGGCTCAGCACCCTGCTGGCAGCTGCAAGAGATGGACAGGACAGAAGAGCAGGAGTGGCCATGCAAAGACAGGAAAGAGGCCCTGAGTTGCAGCTGCCAGATTCAAGATTTACCCTCTCACATCCCAGGCTGTATGGAGCAAAGCCAAGGACAGTCACACGTCTCTTAGAGAGGCAGTTTCATTGTGCAAGCATCACACAGCATCCTTATGCAGACCTAGAGGTCCAGGTCAACCACACGGGGCCTCTGGATGTCACAAACCAACATGGTAAACATAAGACATGTGAGACTACTGCAGGAAGCATAGCAAACTATTTTACAACTCTTTTAATGAGTTGAAAGAGTACACTCTGAAATAATGATAAAACACATAGTATGGCCAATACACAAACCAGTGACAGTGTCACTATCATTATCAAGTACCATGACCCATATCTAACCGCATGTGCTGTGCTGTCTTGCCACTGGTAGTGCAGTATGTTTGTTCACACCAGCATCAAACATGTGAGTACTGTATTGTGCTACCGTGTATGGCAGCTACAGTGTCACCAGGTGGTAAGAATTTTTCCAAAAGTATCTTTTGGGACCATGCTAATAAATATGATCCATCTTGGCCAAAACATTGTTATGTGTTACATGGCACCTTCTGTATATAAGCAAACAAAACACAAAGGGATCATGTAGTCATACCCCCCTGCTGGAGCTGGGCATGGGAGACGGGCCCACGGGATAGCAGGTATCAGAGGACCCCTTGTGAATCTCAATAGAAGCCATCACTTGTGCTTGTGCAGTCAACTTCATTTTCTAGCTTTTTTATGTGCCTAGCACAGAGTAGATGTTCCGAATGGGTGTCTATAGGCTGGATGATTTGCACAGGAATAACACAAGGGGGACAGGAAGAGTGAACCACTAGGAGAAAATATTGAAATTAGATGGCAGGAGAGGACATGAGGCAGAGAAGATTGCAGCAGCCAGTGTTCTCTGGCAGGGTGTGGCCCTGTGCAGGCTGTGCTCACAGAGCCAGGGAGAAGTTACTACCAGGAGATGACCCCCACCTCATGCAAACAGACTAGGCTGTTCTTTGGGGACCACCCTGGTCCTCGTTGTTCTTCCCAAAACACCAACATCTCTCTAACCTCAGGGACTTTGCACTTGCAATGCCCTCTGCCTGGAATTCTTCCTTACTCTGCTTTGCTGACTCCTTCTCACCCTCCATTGTGTCTCTCTATTTTTGTCCCCCACACTCTTCATGGTCACAGTCAGAATGACAGATACACTTCTGCCTCTCTTTCTTCAGTGGCAGGAACCGTGAATGTCCATCTCAGGTCCATCTCTGCATTCCAGTCCTAACACAGTGCTGGGCACATAGCAGCTGCTCAGTAAATACCTGTCAGTATGTTGCCACTGCCCAAAGTGACACAGAGGAATGAGTGTGATAAGAAACCAGCTCCTGCATGGAATCTGCTCACACCACTCACTGCTCAACCCCGAATACAATCCTGCCTCAGGGTCTTTGCACTTGCTGTTCCTATAGCCTGGGGTGCGTTCAACCAGCCTTCTCCATGCGGTCTGTGCTTCAGTGCCACCCTCCCAGGGAGCTCCCCACCCTCCCCAACCAAGACTCTCCACTACCCCTTCCCTCTCACTTGCTATATCCCATCCCCTTTCACTTTTCTCTAGAACACATGCAACCACTGTACAGACACACTGTATATTTATCCTTGGTCTCCTTCAATCAGAATATAAGCTCCTTGAAAGCAGAGACCATTAGTTGTCTGTCCATTATCATAGCCTCAGGACTCTGAACAGTTCCCACTGTTGGGACAGTGTCAAACAAGCCAGTGCCAAGCCTGTCTGGCAAGGCTTGCCCGAGACATCATCCTTCCAAAGTGCCATTCCCAGACCTCCATGCTAATCCCTACCCCATGTTCTTGCCCTTCCCCGCTAAAGGTTGTGCTCCACACTCCCTACTATCTCAACCAAGATTCCTGAAGCCTAAACACCTAATACCTGTCATTTAAAAAAGTCCAGGAAGCTACCAGTGCTTCCTTCTCAGAGCCAGGCTGAGCAGCCCCCTGGCTTGGGCGCTTTCCAGGCTGCACTAGAAGTCCATCATTGATGAGTGGAACTTTTCCTGAACAACCAGCCCCACCTACAGTGGCTCATCTAGGCCTCCCTAGAAGACCAGTATTCAGCCAGGGGCTGCCCTAGGAAATTGGTGGGGAGGCTGAAGGAGGTTTGTACTTGTAACCCACTTCCCTGAAGAGATGATGTTCCTTGGGGGCTCTGGAGACTGGACATTTCCCATCGGAGCCAGTCCCAAGGGGTCCTCACAATGTGCCAGTATCAACCCTTTTGCACCAGGCTTGGACTAATAACTCACTCATGACAGGGAATACAGGCTGGGCCCCACTGCATCATGAAGGAGAAGAGTGATAGGCGGCAGGAACAGGAAAGGTAAGGACACTCTGAGAATAGCAAGAGATGCCTACAGGGTTCTCAAATTGACATCTTCACCCACTAGGAGCAGAGGATGGGGCACTGGGCTTCATGCCCATTCCCAAGCCTTTGCCTTAAAGGAGTTTTATGAAGAAAAATGGTTCCTGTGCTCAGACGTGCTCAGAACAAATGTCCCCCTTTAGGATCCGAGGAGTGAGTATGGTAGAATCTTTGCAACTAAAACAAGCACCTCTGTCTCCTGGCCCTTGATGCTGAACTGCTATGTGTGTTCCCAGAAACTCCACCTGCAGAGACGCTCTGGCAGGGGCCAAGGGTCCCTTCTGTGGGGCATGTGCAGCCCACACGGCACAGGCACAGCTCTGTTCTGAGAGCCCCACACAGCCACTGACCACAGCTTGACTTTGGGCAAGTCACGCCCTGTGGATAAACCCCTCACTCCATCAAAAGTCAGACAGTGTTCCAAGGATTAAGGGAAATGACACCTTGCATTTTAAAACCCAAGGCCATCTTTCTAATAAGCACGCAATAAATTCTAGAGGTTTATTTGCAGGACTTGATCTTGATTTCAAATTTTCCCCCAGGAAGATGGGATCCTGCTTCTTAGGCAGTAGCATCAGGGTACTTCCCACTTTCCAAGAAAGCCTGGCATTTTTCCATTTCTAACAGATTTGGGGGTCCTTTCAGTGGTGGGAAACTAGGCTGGAATTCCACCATTTTCTTCTGTGGAGGAAAGTAGAAGAGTTACGTCCACCTCCCCCACTTCTGCCTTGGTGACTCCTCTTGAATGCAATGGCCATGGGTTCAGCTCATTAATTTTATACTTTATGCTTAAGTGTACGGTTCCCCTGAAGTCAACACAGGAACATCCTGCAGTGTGTAAAGCAAGCGAGTCCCTGGTAGGTACGTGTGCAGGTCTGTGTGTTCTTTCATTTGAAACCCAGATCCCAAGAGAGGAATGTTGTTTTCACTCTGCTTTTGTTTTGATACAACAGCCCAGCAGTGGTTTTGTTTTTAGTTATAGCACCAACTCTACCTAGGATTTAAAGACACTGAATATTTTTTAAAAATGAATGAATGAATGAATGAATGAAAGACAACATCACCATGGGGTCTTTGGCTCAGAGTCCAGGAAAAAGATGGACAACAAAGTTATCGTGTGCCCACCAAGATTCCAGCAACCTGTGTGTGTGTATACGTGTGTGTGTGTGTGTGTGTGTGTAAGTGTACCTACATGTGTACATGTGACATCTGTGCACAGGCATGTATGCACATGTGTGATAGGTGTGGGGGGATGTTTGTTTAGTGAAGACATTGACTCCACCCCCACCCTAGACTCCTCCATGAACTTCACTGATCCATTAAAAATGCATCTTCAGAAACATAAGAAATCAATACGCCAATAGGTATTGATCTCCAGGTGAATAACTACAAAGACCAGCCAGGACAACAAAGGAGGAAAGACACTTCTCTAGCAGGCTCTGCAAACATCTGGGGCAAACCAGTTTTTTTGGGAGGTGAGAGAGTAGGGGGGCTACATTTCTAAAATATTTAACAAAGTGTAGAAAACATGTAATAATAGTGGCTTGCCATTCCTTCAATAACTGGTCCCTGGGCTCTTTAATTAATCATTTTCTGTTTCACCCCTGCTACTTTATGAGGGAGGAAGAATCCCTCCAATTCTAGAAATGGAAAACAGAGCCTTGAAGACCAAATGCCCTGCTCACAAACAGCTTGTAAGTGGAGGAGGTGGGTGTCAAACTAGGTCCCATCTGACTGGTCCTGAGCTCTTTATCCATGTGTGACACTGCTTAAGAGCAAAACAAAACAAAGCCAAAAAAAAAGCTTCAGGCTCTTCCTCATTTACAAGCAACATTTCCAGTTCAATGAAATAAGTATCTCAATCATGAAATAAGGGAAAAAACATTCTTAAAAATTAAATTATGCAAAAAATGAACTTATAGATATTGATATGTCAAGCAACAGGCATGTACCATGTAACCCTTGCAAAGAATTTAATTAGCAAATAAAATGCATACAAAGAATCCTTCTTTAGACTCTCCACTCTCTGGAGCAATGATACAATAAGTGGAAAAATGCATGAAGTTTCCTTGCACTAATCTAAAGGTTAACAGTTGGATGATGATTGACATTAATAAAACAATGGTTTCCTTACTCCTGCCCCCACCCAATCCAGCAAAACTCTGATGTGCCTACCCTCAGACAGAAATCAGGGCGCACAAATAGCTGCAAATTTAAGAACAAATGTTCACATTAGGATTCTGCGTTAGATTCCGCTAAGCCCTCTGCTTCCTACAGAAGTAAGAGCTCCAGGCCCAGCCTCCCCAGGCCTCCTGGCCCCTTCACAATGACCTCTGTGGGAGGCCAACCTCTACTAGACAGTACTCAAAGAGACAGATTCCAACTGGAAAGTCTATTCTCAGGAAGGAAGCAGCTGGAAACCACTCATTCTTTAGATCAATGAACAAATTATTTTATTGAAGGTGGTATTTGGAGATCACACACAAAAACTACGTGATTTTCATCTGAGTAATATTATCATGCAAACGGAAAGTTTTCTTAACAACAGGCCCCTGTTGTCCCCAAGATCCACATATGGGCCTGGTATTTTTCACCTAAGCAGGCAGTTTCTAATCTAGGCAGTGCCTGAAAAAAAAAGCCATCTCACACAGATCTAGGTCTTGTCAACCTTTTGAGACAGGAGCGAAAACGTGAGGATCAAGTTGCTGGTGTCGGTGAGATAAAAGGGCAGAATGTCAAAATACAACCAGTTCTTCGGGGAGGATTTTGAAGATGTTTCATACTCTAATATCTGGAATATATTACTTGAGCTCACCAGACAGCCATCACTACAGAATAAACATGCCAAGAGACACGGCATGCACATCCCCTCACCAAAAGACAGGCCGGGTCACCATCCGTTACATCACAGGGCACTGTCATAGGAAATGCCAAGCCCATGACTAGGCCCAGGCCAAGTTCATCATTTGTCGTGTACTCAGAAGACCACTGTGCCTTCCTTGGGGTGACAGTAATTATTAAAAGGAGAAAACTGCTACCTCCACAGCTTCATCAATACATTTTTAGAAGATACAAACATTCATTTCATTTCATCGGTTCTATTTCATCTGCTTCCAGAATGTGCTAGAGAGAAATTTTAAATGGAACTAAAATGGCCATGTTTCCCCAGCCCCCACCAAACTTTAACAAAAGCTTTTTCAAACTATGTTCAGAATGATCGTACATGCAAAAGGTGAAAGGAACCAAAAAGGAGGAAATGAATGAGGTGGGGGTGACACAAAGTAAAACAAACACACACAGAAAATAAATACCAAGTTGTCAAATCAATGAGCTCAGAAAAAAAAAAAAAAAACTGCAGAGTATCCAGCTTCCTGCTTAAGAAATGGTGCACAGAAAGTTGGAGAGCTTTCCAGGCAGGAAGTGGCTTGAGACCACTCTGAGCTACAAGTCAAGAGCACCAGCAGGACTCAGAGAGCTAGTGACTTTGCCCAGACCAGCACAGAGGTGGCCCTCCACCATCCGAGGAGGTTCCGGCTGCACAGATTAAATCCTTTCATGTCGGCACGCTGCTGCTTTTCTCCCTTCCCGCATTCCAACACGACCACTTTTCCTCCTTTTGAACTCTTCTTGGGCTAATAGACGGGGACTACCACCCATCAGTGCTGACCTTCTTCCAGGTGGAAATGCTGGTAAGTAAAGTTTCTGAGATGCTGCAGAAATCAGGCACTGGTTTCCTTAGCAGATCCAGCCATGTTCCATGAGCTAGGCACTCTCTGCTCGCTGCACCTTTAAGCCTGCTGAAATAGCCATTTGGCTTCCACAGATTATAACTCCAAACTGGGAGTCCTGGCTGAGGCGGCCTAATAATTACAGCACTTTTGCTGTAGTTTCAGTAAGACTTCCACTTCCCTCAATAGGCTTCATATAAATGGCAGCCTTTCCTTTATAATTTAGAAGGCTTTGCCAAATTTGACTTTAATAGATTTTTATAAAGAATTAAAATTTTAGAAAAAACAACCCCTCCAATTGCTCCAACCCCTCCATTTTCCCTCCTTAGTCAAAGAAAGATAACCATTTCTAGATATTGTGAAAGATTAAAACTAAACATGAAGCTATTCAAAGAGATTAAATTTTATATATAAAACCTCTGTGGTCTCTGATCTATTTATGGTCTCTACGATGACTCTTTAGCTAATATGGAGTTTCCAAATATTTTCTCCTCCTTGCAAGTAAATTCATAACAATGCATATGTTCTCAAAGCAATGAGTTCCGGTTTACATTGTTCACTTTCATTTTAAAGGCGAGTTGATATTTTTTGCAAGAATAGTTTCTGTTCTCAATCCTAAGGATTGTACAGAAGGACAGAATAATAGAATAGGTTAGGAACAGGAGCCTCCCAAGGCCCGTGCAGCAGGCTTCAGATCCCTGCTAGGTCGTGCCACGACCACCTGGTTGTAACAAGTTTGTCACATCATTCCCTTCACCCTCTGGGAAAGCTGGGTGGCGAGACCCCTTCCCTGGGTTAAATGGCTTACACAAGATAATGCACCTAAGGCACAAAGCACAGCACCAGGCAAGGGGTAAGCACATAACTACAACTACTTCTGCATCTCTACTCCAGCATCCCACCCAGACCCTCCCTTCCAGATGTCCGGACACAACAGGCAGAAATGTCCTCTAAATGAATGTAAACTCCTGAAAGCCCTACCTTCCAGCCCTTCCAATCGAAATCCTGTTTAAATCTATGGGAATTACATAGGGACCTCAGAAACGCAAGTGAGAACATCATTATGATTGAAGCTGAATGGGCAATTCTGTGATTAATCTTGATTTTCGGGGAATCTATGAGTTGACTTTTACAACCCATATAGAGCTGAGAAAGAGGGAGGGAGAGATTTGGTAATTAAGCAACAAAAAGGCTAAAAGCTATGAAGAGTCTGATGGTTTCAAAAGGATGAACAGAAAGGGTCTGGGGAGAAGACTGGGAGCAGGGAGAACAGCTCCTTCATGGAAGATCCAGCAGGGACAGGAGGGACAGGAACTCATTTCCTGGGAGACAAACCCCCATGGTAATCAAAGACCCAACTAAACATAGCTCAGGTAATCAAAGCCATAATGCCTTGATAGAAAACTTTCAGGCTAATGTCATCTCAAGCCTACGGTGATCATTTTTCCTGTGTCAAAACGGTACTTCATTTTCTCATTGTAAAGCCACAGACTAAGAATAGGCAGGTAGAGGAGGGGGAGACCTTAGGAACTGATTTTTCTTCCTGCATCTCTGAATGCCTTCAAAGCATCTACATCACCTTCCTGTCACCGCCGCCCACCTGGAGGCTCCAGCACGCATCAGGGAGGGCTGGCTGCCCTGGCAGGCAACCTTCACTCCCTGACCATTCCCAGGTCAGGAAGGAGAGATGAGCATGGGTTGGGGACATGCTCTACAACAGTCACAGATGAACACATCAATTCTGGAGGCAGACAGATGGGGGCTGATCTTAGGCCAACCCCCCTCTCACCACCAATACCTTGCATATTGCCTTGTTTCCACTCTGAAAATTCACGACAAATCTCGTGCCTGCCCTAATAGGGAAGTTGCAAAGCACTCAAAGCTTTCTCCGTGGTTAAGGGCTCAAAAATAGACAGTTCTTAGCATCCCTTAAGCAGAGTGTCCAGTTTCAGAGCTGTCTCTCACCTACTTGGTTGGCATGTCACTGTTCGTGACCCAGAGACATAGCTCCCATACACAGGGCCACTTTTAGGACATATAGTAACTGATATTTAAAGATCATTTGATCCCTACACTTTTTTTTTTTTTTTGTCTTTTTGAGGCAGGGTCTTGCCATGCAGTTCAGGCTGGCCTTGAGCTCACTTTGTAGCTCAGGCTGATCTCAAACTCACGATGATCCTCCTGCCTCAGCCTCCCCCAAGTGCTGGGATTACAGGCATGTGCCACCATACCTAGCTGACTCTACACCTCTGCTCCAGAAATTATATTACTCCATTTATTAGTCCACTGTGAAATTTCTGCCTCCTTCCAGCTCTTGTGGGTTGCCTGGTATTTGGGCTAGGGCTCAACCTCCCGGCCTTGTAGGACTCTGGGACATATCCATCTGCTTCCAGCCTGTGGACTCTCTGAGGGTGGGAACATCTACCTGTCCCCTTGAGAGACCCAGAACAAGGATGGGCACAGAAAAGAATGCGAAGTTAGCGTGCTTGCCCCCATCCCCACCTGGGGGAACACACAGCAATGCCTAGAGACATGTTTGATTATCGCAATGGGGAGGGAGCTGCTAGCAATGAGTGGGTACAGGGCAGGAATACTGCCAAACATCCCACTAGCAAAAGACAGACTCCTCCAAAGGGAATGAGAGGCCCCAGTTTGGAGGAATGATGCCTAAATTAGTCTAGCAAGATTTACCCAAGACTTCAACTGGACTCTGAATTTTGTCTCTTAGAAAAAATAGAGAGGATCTTTATTTCCAGAGGCATCTCCAGCAGACTCAGAGCATGAAGAAAGCCAAGTCCTTGCAATACTCTGTAGTTATTCTAATACAAGAAGAAGACCAATGATTTATCATGATTTTATGTGTGTAGTACTAAGTAATACGAGGGCCTTCACACTGAGCTACATCTCCATCCCTTTTTTAATTTTTTATTTGATGACAGTCTTGCTAAGTCATGAAGTTTCCCCAGCTGGGCTTAAGCTTGTGATCCTCCTGCCTCAGCCTCATGGAGTGCCAGTACTATAGGCACACACTACAATGCCCAGCCCATGCCCAGGTTGTGTACAGTGAGAGAAGATCCTTAAGCAGCAAAGAGGCAGCTGAAATCAGCTCTACAGCTGCACAGCACTGCCCCACAGCAGACAGCCAACAGAAGGCTGATGGTGAGACTAACTAGCCCCGGAAGGCCTCACCTCACACCAGGTCCTGACATGGACCAAGTAGGCTGCTTGCTGCATGGCCCGCCTTCCTGAGGTGGCTTCCACCCACGTCTGCCTTCACTGGGAAAAATAAACCAGGATCTGAGAGAGGTGGACTATGCTGCTCAGGGCCATCGTCCTGGGGGCTTGCTTCCTTGTACTTCCTCTTGCCTCCACTTATTCCTGCTCTAAGCTCTCCACCTCACACACACACATGCAGACATGCTCATCTCTCAGGGGTAGTGTCATTGCAGATGAAAATGAAATCATCTCGGAACAGGTGGGTCTAGCAAGCAGCACCTTCCCCAGTACATGCAGGCACAAGCACAGGCACACATGACCGTCACTACCACAAAGATCCTAGCAGACCATTTTCTGGCTTAGGTCATTCTGACTGCACATCTAGCTGCTCTCCCCCATTAAAACACTCAAGGGAACATCTTAGTAGCCCAAAGAGTCAAGACCTAAGCAACCACCCCTTCCTCCCCACAAGAGGCCTCTCTCCCCACAACGCTGTACCAAGTACCATATAAAACACCTGTGTGAGCCCAGCTGCTCCCCATCCCCCACCTCTCTCAGGACTTGCTCCTTTCCCTCCTGTCTCCTGTAGCCCCAGCCCTCCCCTGCCATAGCTGGCCTTGGAGAGGCCATGACTGAAAGCAGAGAAAGTGAGTTTGCCAAGGAAGCCCCTCAGTTCACAAGTTCCTACTAGGAGAGGCATCTCAATAATATGAGTGAAGCTGTACCTTGCTCAGACTCCAAAGGCCAGCTACCGCAAACCTAAGGCCTCACCTGGAAACAGGATCAAGCAGGACTGGGCACTCATTGGTCCTAGGTTTTGGGGACACATGCTACAAGGGTAAGAGGGGGATTTCTGTCACTAGCCTGAGCAAAAGTTGACCTACAGAAAACTCACATCTGTTTTTAAATTTGCATCAAGTCTCACTTTAAATAATGTTGAGAACAAAATGCAAGCCGATATTTCAGCTTACTTAAAAGGCTTATTAAAAACACTAAATCCAAAGATGTTAAAAAGCTATAATTGTCCTCATTCAAACTGGAAAAATAAATCTATTTGCTTTCTTCCTTTATGATCCTCTTCTTAAAAAAAAATAAGTTCATCTATGTTCTCATGAGCGTCATTGCTGTCTTTTTTTTTTTCCTCTTCCATTCAAGGCACTTTAAAAACACCTGTGCCATTCATAGTCAACTTTTGAGCAAAAGGCAACCACATTCGGGGAAGGCTGTTTAGCTGATTTCCTGATGCTAGAGATAAGCTTGTCTTGCTCAAAGAGTGAGGCTCAGGTCAGAATTCACTCGAACGAGCTTGTGGATTTTATAGGTCTCAACCGATAAAAATTTATTCGGTCACCTAAGGCAGAGTAGACAACCTAATAAGTCAGCTTTTGGGAGCTCAGCAAGCAATGATTCCACATCTCAGCACTGCCTTCAGCACCCAATGGACAATGGTGATTAGTAGGGCTGCACCTCCCAGCCAACTCCCTGTCCTCTTCTATAATGGGGGCAATTGGCCTCTGGCTTGCACCATCGTAGCATGACTGCTGCTCCATGCCTGTCCTAAGTCTCCCGTGAAGACAGCCCTGGCCAGCAGTTAAGTTGCTGAGTTGTGAGGATCTCAAGCCTGCTCAGAAGTTAAGCACTCCAGGCACAGAACAAGATGGGTTTTCAGAGCACTGGTCCAAGAGAATGCAAATTTATTGAAAGTGTTTTCTCCAGGTTTTCTATAATTACCATTTATGTCTCCAGGAACTGCTTCCCCGAACCCAGTTTAGGGTGAAAGCATTTTAAAGACTTTCTCTGCAGATGACATATGAGGTACTAACCTTTTTTCATATGCCCAGATGTTAAGTTCATTTTCATCACATTTATGCAAATTTCATTTGAACAGTAAATCAAAAGAAATCTTAAATCATTGTACACTATTTAAAAATCAACACTAAAGCCGGTTTACTTCCAGGGATATTAACATAAAGTCACGGTTAATGGGCTGAAGGTAGGAAGCAAAAGTCACAGTCCCTTCTTCCATACAATGCTACACAGAGCTCAGAGTCCTAGCCACCCATGGGATCAAATGACTCTACCCGGTCACAGTCAGACTGCAGTTTTAGTAGAGTAAGGATATTCTGCAAATGAAAGCCTTCTAAAAGTTTTCCAAACTTTGGTAAAACAGAGACCCCTCGGTCCAGGGGCCTGTCATCCACGAGGCAGGCAGAGAGAGTCCTCCAAAGACTGGGGTTCAGTGGGATACTTCTGGCAGCTGGCGCCCTTCTCTTAGGGGGAAAAGTTAATTCTCAGAGCTCCGTGGTTCTGCATTTGTCAGGGAGCTGGACGTCAGTGCTATCATTACCAAGCAAATCAGCCAGGCGGTTAATGGTGGAATCAGGAGACATTTGCACTCCGCTATCAGAATGACATCATAACTAAAGCAGCCTTTAGCCAGAAGCCCTAGGCTCTCTTTGAGCCAAGGCCAGAGGGCTGCTGGGGGCGCCCCCCTGCGACTCCCTTGGCTGGAAGCTGAGTCCAAGGCCCCTTCCGAGCACTATGGTGGGCCCAGCCCCCAGCACGTTCCCAGGATAGCCGGGCAAACAGGAACTAGGGTTACAGTCTTTCCCCAAGCAATGGACTCTCCCGCCAGGTTCTGCACACTGTAAATAATAATGTATATTTTAATAATCTGAGACACTGTAGAACCATTTTCTTCATCAAGCAAGAGCCGGCGTTTTATGAATGCAGTTACATCTTGGCTATAAAATGTATGCATTTCCACCAAAATTGTCAATCTGTTGGTGACCCCGTCTTCAGCAGAAGCTCTGCACTTTCTCCTTCGAGCAATAGAAATAGATGACGCTGGGGGAAGGAGGGCAAGCTAAAGGGAAAGCCCTTCCTGCTCTTGTTTTGGTTGCTTTGCTTTTAAAGCACAGTTGAACACACACACACACACACACACACACACACACACACACACACACACACGGAGACACAAACCTTAGAATAATGGGGGAGGCATTTGGCGACAAGCTGCATCCGCGACGCGGCGCGGCGACGAGCAGCCAGCCCCGCTTGCTAGCTCGCAGCTGTCTCCACGGCGGCTGCGGCGGCGGCGGACCGAAACTCGCCCCCGACCCGAGATGCCCAACTCCACAGCGTCCTGAAGATCGCCTCTCCAGTGTCGCTACAGGTACCCTGGTGACCCTAGCACCTCACCTGGCCTGAAAAGTCGGGAGATAGAGGCGGGGGAAAGTTCTGCGAGCCTCGGGCCGGGCAGCTCGGGAGCCCGCGGACGCAGTGCTCCCGCCGGCTGGCCGCTCTCACTCGAGGCCCGGCTGCCGCGCGCCGCTCCCGGCAACTCGCTCGCCGGCTCTGCGCGCTGACCTCGGGGCACGCTGAGGCCACCGCAGGGCACTTACTTGGCACTTGCTTTTGAGTGCGCAGGTCGTCGCGGTTTTCACTTGGATTTTCAAACAAGTTTCGGGGGAGGAAGAAGGAGGCAAAAAAAAAAAAAATCCAATTATGCAAATGAACTCCGGACTGGGAGGCGCGCGTTGGATCTGACGCCGCTACTGTACGAGTTCTCGGAGCAGCCCCGGGCCGGGCAGATTTATGGGGGCGCGTCACGGCTACGCCAGGTCCCGTCGCCGGAGCATCTCGAAGTTAATTAAAGCGGTAATGTCCACTTTCCTGGCGACCCTCGTGTGTGGGTTTACTATTTCGCCATCAAACCCGACCCGATCGGGGGCGGGGGGCCTCTCCCCACTCCTCGCCTCCTTCCCTCTTCTCGCCACCCCCCTTTCTCTCCCTTGCTCTCCCTCCTTTTCCCTCTCTTTCGTCTCTTTAAGTCGCCTGCCTTCCACTCAGTGAACAATGAACAAAGATGTGAGTGATGGGAAAAGATCGCCCCCTCCCAACCCCAGCAGTGAGCAAAGCCGGTCTTAAAGTAAAAATCCAGTTGCGAATAACAAACTGGGAAAGAAAACAGTGCGTCCCCAGTCTATCCGCCCCCTCCACACACAGACGCGCGCGCGCGCACCCCGCCCCAAGTTCACCTAAGCCCTAGCTGGGGACCCGGAGCCGAGGCCTGGGCGCGCGGAGCTGCCCAACTCGCGGGGGACACGGGGGACGCTAGAAACGGGGAGGGGGCGCTCACTCGGGCCAAGATCGCTTCCCGTGGCCCTCCCCGTCTGCGCCCCCTTCAGCCCCCTCCCAAGCGTCTGCAAACGACCAGCCGGGCCAGGCGGCCCGATGCGGCTGCCGGGCGGCCGGATGCGCTCAGCAAACGCGGCCCCTGTCGGATTTCTGCTAAACTGCACAGCGGCGAAAGCGGCCGCGGCTGCCGGGAGAAGGCGCAGAAGCAGCCCGAGGCCGGCACCGCTCGCGCACTCACCCCGCCCGGCACGCTCGCCCCTGGCCGGTGCCCCGCTGGCCGCCGCTCCCGCCCGCGCGCACTTGGAGGCCCGGGACGCACCCGGCGCGCGAGCCCGCAGGCCAGGACGGCGCGCAGCCGCCGTATTTTCTGCTAAAGTGAAAACTGAAGCGGCTGACAAATCACGTCTCCTGCGAGGCACCCGTTAGACATAACAATATCCGGCAAACAAAACCCGGCCACCGCCGCTGCAGCCGGCGCGGGGCTGGGACCCCGCCCCGCTCCTACTTGACCCCCGGGGCCTTGCTACTGCCCGGGTCAACCTCAACCCCGCACCCTCTCTTCTTTTCAGTTCTCCATCGAACTCAGGGATTGTGCACAAGCCCGACAAGAGACGGCCAGTGGAAGGACTCACATCACGGGAGTGAAAAGGCGGGCGAGAGGAAGGGGTAACTTTCCACCTGTCCCCAAAGAAAGCCCCGCAGGAGTTTCCTCCGCAGTTACGGGGGAGGAAGAACACCGCTCTCGTTCCGCCCCATCCCCTTGTTTCCTTTTTTCTAACTTCCCAGGCTCCTGCCTTCTCACCTTCTCTCACTTCCCGTACCTCCACCTATACGGAGATATCTGTATTTTAAATTATTTGCAAAGCTGCAACAGATGGGCGCATCGAGATCTGGGCACTTTCCTACTCATGGAAGAAAAGACCCCCCTCCCTTATTTTAATTTTATTTTTATTTATGCCTAAAATACATCCTAACTCCCTCCTACGACTGTTTTCTTTGATTCTTCTTCATAAAATAATGTCTCAAAGCAAACAGAAAGGCTTATTAACAACGACCATCCTCGCCCCGTGCGTCTCCCAAATTGCACTCTTCCCAGACGCCCCCACCTCTCCCCTCCCCCTCTTCACAGGCCCCGACAGCCGCACTTCCTCGCTCCGATTGGCCTCATTTCTCCACCCTGGACTGGTCGGCTCCGTTCCTTCCATAACCTGTTACTTACTTACTTATTTATTTATTTAGCGCCCCCCCCCCCAGTCCCCAGGGCCGGAGCCGCCGGGGCAGGTGCTGCGGGCCCCGCCCGAGCTCGCAGACGCCGTGGCCTCTGCTGGGGTCGCGGGTTCGGACCCCGGTGCTCCTCGGCCCGAGCCTGGGCCTCGCTAGGCTCCTGGGGCGCAGGAGGCCGATGAAAGCACAAAATGGCAGGTCTCAGCGGCCTCGGCGCCCGCAAGTTTGACACACTGTAAGCATCAGCTAACTTTGATTTTAAAAGAAGAAAAAGAAAAAAAGAAAGAAAGAAAAAGGTTACAAGTTACCCTCTGTCTCCAAGGCAGAGGGGCCAGGATCCCACAGCGAGCCGCCGCGAGGGAAAGAGGGGAGCGAGGGGGACCCCCAGCCCCAGGCGGAGGAGAAAATCGGCAAAGTCACTTGAGCAGAAGTTTCCGCGGCCCGGCCTCCCCCTCCTCGCGCGACGCCCCCTCCCCACCCCCAGACCCTTTCCAAAGTTTCCCGGGGTCTGAGCGCGGCTGGCGGGGCGCGCGCGGGCGGGGGCGCAGGCCGGGCCGGAGCTGGGCGCGGGGTCCCCGCCGGCGCGCGCCGCGCCAGGCCCCAAGACTCCTTTTCAAAGTAACGGTCCCGGGACCGCGGAAGGGGGAGGCGGCGGCCCAGACGCGGGTCCGCTCGCCGCGGAAGTTCTCTAGCGCCATTCGATGCCCGGCCGTCGCCGCTTTCCCGTTTTTTTTTTTCCTCCTCTTTTTTACCCCCGCTGACAGCGTCTCTCGCCAACGTCACAGCCACGGATATTTAATTAGACTGTATTTTTTAATCGCAACGGGGCGAGAAGGAACCGGGCGGCAGGCCTTGCCGAGATGGGGAGGGGGAGGGGACGGGGGACCACGCCAAGAGTCCAAACTCACTTTACCACCTACCGGACGCCGGGGCCGCCCCCCCCACCCGCCGCGCCCCCCGGAGCCCCCCCACCGCGCCGCGCCCCGCGATCCCCCCACCTTTGTTTTCCTTACCTTAAACATTGAAACGCGGGCACCGGGAGCAAACTCGGGCACGTAAACGGAGCGTTGTAAAAGATTGTGTTCAATGAATAATGAAACATGTCCACATGATTGACTTGATCATTTTCCGGGGCTGAGGGGGGACGGGCGCCCAGCTCGCGCGCCTCGCTCGCCCACTCGGCAGAGCCCTGCGAACTGTTCCCAGCCCAGCCCAGGCAGGGCAGGCTCGATTTTCATCAGCCTCTTTTCAGAATCGCCCAGTTCATTGATACTCATCACCCATCCCCAGTAGACATCCCCATCTCCGGCTTGGCCTCCCCCTATCTGGTAGGTGAAATGCATTGTACCATTAAAAACGCTCTCCATTGTCGCCCTGGCATAATTCACAGCAACTAGATAGGTCTTGCGGCATTTAGCTTTGATGAGCCAGAGACTGAACCCTTGATATAATAATCTACAAAGAATGGTGTGTGATCGTCCATTTTTTCTCTCTGTCTAGCAACTAAGAAACCATTTAACACAGCGCAGCTTGCTTCTGACCTTGAGCTCATGTAAACACACTTATTAAAATCTATCTATTCTCCAAGAGCTACATTCTGATTGTCAGACTCGTTACTGAGGCATATATCAGCCCCTCCGCTTGTCACTACTTTGCATTCCTGCCTTTGACTAAAGAATTTTTTATCCAGCAGAGAGGGCGAGAGAGATTGCCACGGAGGGAGAGCCTAGAGCGAGGGAAAAGGGGGAGAGGAAAAAGCGTAATTCTTACCTGCTCCTGAAACTATTTAAAGTCTGTTTCTTTTCTGGGGGAAAAAAAAAAAAAAACTCCCGGGTGAATCTCGGTGGACAGCGGGACGCGGAGAATCAGTCACAGCCCGGGCGTTTAAGGGAGTCATCAGCGATCAAATGACGTTGATCCGCGCTGTAACCTTGTGGCGTATTTAATGTAAATAAGGCAGTTATGTTGCCAATCGCCGCGATACAAACACGAAGAGGTCCTCAGCCTCGCCTCCCGCGCCTGCCATTAGAGGCGACTTTATTTACAGACACTATTTAGGAGATCATGATAATTCTAAAACAATACTAGTGCCAAATGATTATGAAAATATGATTTTAATTAATCACGTAGTAGGCAAGGAAATTAGCATACGGTAATTAAACTTCGAGAAAAACGTCACGCAGGTTCTCTGCCTTATGGGTCCAGAATAATCATCAGGCGTTGGGCTCCAGGACTTAATTATCAAACAAAATAACTTTTTAAAGGCAACTTTGAAAGGCTGGTCCTCAAGGCAAACGTTTTTGGTAAATAATATAAGCCGAGGTAACAAGGTGGAGATCTGAGTGGTGTATGAGGTTGAGTTTCTGTGAGGGAGGGGGGTCGAAAGAATGGGAGAAAAAGCTGAATAATGCAATTATGGATTCTCTGTCCTAGAGTTGACAAAAGCTGGTGCCTCAAAAGCCTCTTTGTTATGGGATTATATAATGATCCTGGTGTCATTATGGGTAAAAAAAAAAAAAAAAAGATTGAGTAATAATAATAAAAGAAGTATCCAGACACACCAATGTGGAGCTTGTTTTAAAGAAAAGCTCGCATGTGACACTAGGCATGTTAATAGCAGAAAGACAAGATCCTGAAGAGTTGATAAATAAAGGAGATAGGGAGGGAGGGAGAGAGAGAGAGAAAGAAGAGACAGAGGCCTGTGCTGTGTGTGATTAAGAACCAGTGAGGACAGATTATTCAAAATGCCGAGTTATAGGGGCACTTAAAACAGATTCAGGTAAGACCTCTTCCAGTCCTCTGGAACTGAGTTCCCCCTACATAACCGCCGGGTTTTTAGACCCCAGTACCAAAATAAAGCAAAATCAGAGATTCAGAAAAAGCATGCCACAGCCTCCGGATCACTACCCCTTCCAGTCAAGGAGCTGTTCAGTGGCAAACACCAGTCTAACAGTGGGGCAGGGCACAGAAAACTTTGCACGGGGAGGACGGAGCTGGCAGTCTGTGGCCAGCTTGGGGGCGATGTCCGCTGCCTTGGACACCAGGCCGTGCACCTCGGTGCAAGTGGTCACTCCCCAGGTGCAGTGCACTCTCGGTGGGTACCCTAGCACTGCCCACACCCGGATCTTGCCCTGTAAATGCATCTCTCCCCCTCCCCTCCCCTCCCCTCCCTCTGATCTCTCTTTCTTCTGTCCTTCTCCTTGACTCTGTCTCTCCTAGTCCCGGATTTGGGGAGCCCCCAGCTACTCTCTTAGAATCCACACTATGCTCTGCAATGATACCCTTCGAAGATCCCTTGCCTGCTCCCCAGAAAAGTTTAGCAGTTCAGTCCACATTTTCCAATCGGATATGTCTGAAATTCTTTTTGAACAAATTCTAAAACACAAGGAGGGCTTTTTTCCCCCTTGTATAGAGATTATCACCGCAATCGCATCAGTGATAGCACTCTCTCTATGGGAATTGGCTGCAGCAGTGGGGTGTTCTTCATTTCAGTTCTCCGTGGCTCCACTGATTAGACTCTGTCTTCTTTTGAACCTGTTATTGTAAGTCAAGTGATTCTTTATAAGTGACAGCTTGGACAAAGAGCCGAGCAGAGTCGAGCAGGTAGAAAGGAACGGTCCACACCGACTTGGAGAAAAGGCACTTTCTCCCCAACAGAATGGGGGTGGCGGGCCCCTTTTAACCCTCCAGCTGCTGACCCGCCTGGGCTTTGGAAGGCATGGAATCGGGCTGAGTTCTCTTGTAACCTTGGGGGTCGTCCAGCCAGCAGCCGCCAGCCCCAGATGCCCTTCTAGGCCAGGAGGCCATAGCCTCCCTTGGCCTCTGAGCCCATGTGTGGCAGGAAGATTGCATTTCAGGTGGCCTGGGGACCTCAGTTGTTGCTCCTCGGGTAGGTTGGGGTTTTCTGTAGCCAGCACTCTCTGCTTAAAGACTACCCAGGACGTAGGGACCAAGCCCTACCGCTTGAGCCCAGCGGACAGCTGCGGCGGGGGTTCACCGGCGCCCCCTGTCGGCGCCCGTGCCCTCTGCATGCCTTTCACCGGCTTTGGAGGATGCACCAGGGAACCAGGCCAACTGAGCTTGCTGCAGGTAGGAGTCAAGTTTAAGGTGGAGGTAATCGACAATAAAGAGGCCTGTGGTTCGACAGTGGCTGCACCGTGACTCCCGAATCCCTCTGAGGCA
This sequence comes from Dinomys branickii, assembly GCA_004027595.1. NCBI lineage: Eukaryota > Metazoa > Chordata > Mammalia > Rodentia > Dinomyidae > Dinomys > Dinomys branickii. The sequence continues at coordinate 374,858 of PVLD010000097.1, forward strand.
GGGGCAGTCCACATGGACTCCTGCAATGTGGTCTGTGGTCACTTCCACAAAGTGTGGCTCTCGGGGGCTTTTCCTTACCCCCTGGCTTTCTCCTCGTTGTCTTCCTTGTCGTGGTATGTCGTTCCTCCCCGCTCCCCCACCGCCCCCCGGTCTGGCCCTGCTGGTACTGGCTCCCTGTATCCCTAACCAGGGCCAGAACCTGTGGCTGGATTTTCAGCAGATTTCCCTGCCATGAGCCCCCCTAATTCCCACACCCCGGGGTCCTGCCTCAACACAGTTCCGAGCTGCCCCTGTGGGCAGCCCCTTCTCACCCTCGGGACTCCAACCAGGGCCTTCCCCATCTGCAGTATCTCTAAGGAAGCTGCAGCCTTCCGATTCCTTGAAACTGGCGAACATCACCAGAAACCTGGGCTGACGAGTTGGGTGGGTGGAGGACGTATGCAGTGAGATCAGGCCTTGGTGGGTGACTCCTGAGCCAACTCAGCAACTAAGGCCAGGAAGAGCTTCATGCTGGATGCCCATCAGGACCTTGTGATAAGGGCCCTACCACACAAGGTGCCTCCTTCAAAAGTAATACCTCTCACACCAACAGGTTTGTTATGACCTCTGTCTTTCCAGTCGCAAAAATGACAGTGATCCATAAAATGTTGCCGGGCCCATACTTACTTTGGAGTTGCACTCTCGGCCGCGGCAGTATTTCTTTTACTCTTGTTTCTACATCATGCTTTTTTGCCCTTTGCTTTCTCTGCTCCTTGTAAGTCTGCCTCACTCACTGTATAGAGAAACTTAAAACTAGCCATTGAGGTGGCTGTTACCTGGGCAAGAGTGAAGCACAGGGGAAAGTGCCCCTGGAGGATTGCTGCAGCTCTGAGTAGAAAGGCAAACGACAATATTTGCCCCCCCCTACACAGGGTCCCATTTGGCTTTCATAGAGAGACTTCGCTTCTCAAACTCAGAGCTTAGAAAGCCATCTCTTGGAACACGGTGACCCTCCTATACTCAGAGATGGGCTGTCTGCGTTTCCATGTGAGGTCTCCCGGATTTCCTACAGGGTTTTCTGGGCTGCTGAGGATTTCCATCTCTGTCCGCCAGTCTAAGGAACAGCCTTCTCAATCATGAGCACCGCAGGAGGAATGACCCCTCAAGGGGCACCCAGAGAGGTAGTGGGTGATCTGTGAGTGAGAAGAAATTGGAGGAGCATCTGAACTACTTGGCTAGTCTGTCATGAACCTTTGGTCCCTGGATAACTTCTACTTTCCTCCAACAACCCTTTAGGTATACCTTTTAAAGAACAAGAATGCTGTTGTTCTATAGGAAGGAAGGAAGGAAGGAAAGAAAGAAAGAAGGAAAGGAGAGAAGGAAGGATGAAAGGAAGGGAGAGAGGAAGGAAAGGTGGAGAAAGAAACTAAGAGAAAGAGAGAGGAAAAGAGAACAAACCATACCCCTTTTTCAGTTTTTCTAACAGAGTGACAAAGTCAACATAAAAACATTTATTGTCTTGGCATAATTGCCCAGCAACAGCCCCTGCCTGCCCTTTCCCACCCTGAGGGCTTCTGGGTTGGCTTCTCTCTCAGGTGCCAGCCAATCAGTGCATCAAATCTTTCTAGACATTGATTGGCTTAAGAATAGGCATGTGACTGGTGCTGATCCAATCAGAGTTAATTTTGTGTTTTGTTTTTTTAATAGGGACTAGCTCAGGAGAGGTTGAAATGCTGGAGAACTGTAGTCTCCATCCCTTTGCTAAGAGATCAGAGCACAAAGCTTGCAGAGGTCACCAAGAAAAGCCTGAGAATGGTGCCAACTCGGCCAATGGGAAAGCAGAGAAAAGAGAAATGGTCCTACTTCCTTTGAAGGAAAACCCCAAATCCAGTCACACTTGAAGTTAGTTCTACCTCTGCAACTTCCTGTTTTATAAGCAGATACATTTTCTTTAACTTAATTCATTTTGTGTTAGGTTTTCTGTCACTTGCCAGAGAATGAGACCTGGTATACTTCGTGCCTGATGCAAACAAAGAATACCTGGGCCAGAGACTGGGAAACTCAAAAACAAAGCTGGAAGAAGGACAGGAAAGTAGGGCATGGCTGCTGATGCTTTCCCCACCAAATGAGCAACATAAGAACTCACCAGAATTTTCTTAAAGTTCCAGATATCCGTGTTTTATGTTTATTCAGCTTGTTAATTGCATTTTTATAAATTAAATCTGATTTCCTAGATGGAGAGAGTTAATTATTTAAGGCATCTCAACAGACAAAGTCTTTTGTAAAATGATCAGGTTCTAAAATAACCAATAGATGGTAATTTATTTATCCTTCCAATTTTTCTTCCTTCAGCTTTATTTTCTAAGCAGGGCCAACCTGCAGAGATGTGTTTGTGATGTCTTTGCATAAGAAAAGGCCAGGGAAATATTCTGAGAACTCTTGCATACAGTCACAGGCCTAGATGTCCATTCTTTTTCAAGGATGTGGCCCTGAAACACCCTGGACCACAGAGGGGCATCACAGCTGGGCCCTGCATTGTCTATAACAACCAAAGTCAAGTTTTAGTCAGGATTGGGGGGAAAAACATGAAGTTGGTGGAATTTCAGGCCAACATGTGGCCTGTGTTTTGTTTGCCTGAGCAAGGGATGGGGGGTGTTCTTAATCACATAGTCCACTGTAAACTAAATTTGGGAGATTGTTGAAGCTACCAGTTGAAACAAGTACTTATATCAAATTTAAGAACACAACTGCTGGTGGAGATTCAAGAGGTTTCCTAGGACTGTCAAAGATTCGAGTTTTCCTAAGACATTAATTCTTCACCGTGCAACATGCAGCCACCTCTCAGCCTCTAGTTTCCCAAAGCCCCAATTGTCAGTCATAATTTTACCTGCAAAGGAGGTGCAGTTTGTCACTAGAAATAAAGACCAAATGTTGGATAGAACATTTTTCAGGAAAAGTTGTAGTTAGACTTCAGCTTATAGCTGTAGCCTGGCCATAGAAGTCAAATAGAATGATCACTAAGAATGATTTCCAGGGTTTACTTATATAAATATTGACCTTTACCATCTTCTAGGCAGCATTTCTCCACAAGGAAGCAACTGGAACTCATAAGAATAACAAAGTTAGGGCAAAAAGCATATCCCCAACTTTGGCCACTACTTGAGATTGCTGTGCCAAGATGATTTCCATGGCAAAACCCTCCCTGGGCCCACACAGGAGACCATAGAAGTCAGGTCAATGGTGGACCAGGGACCAGGGAAAGAATATTTATCATGGAGACTGTTCCCACCAAGGGGCTGAGTTGGCCTGAAGGATTTAGAGAAACAGAAAGGAAAGCATTGAGCAAGGGGATAGGATATATGCTGAGCGTCAAATACCTATCAGTGGTACCAGACTCCAAGACAGAAGCCAAGCTGAATCAGATGTTCACTGTGGAGGCGCTACCTGGGATCCCTAGAAAGTCTCTGGCAGGCATATCTGTACCTGCACTCCATTCATGGGAGGCAGGGGTGGCAGGGTGGACCCAAGGGTCTGGTGCTAGCTGGGATGTGGGCACCTTAAATATGGAACCACACTGGTGAATGAAGGCAAATGATTTCATCAGATGGAGCATTTGAGCTGTAGTTTTGTCCACCTTGGATTACCCAGGCTTCCCTGGCTCTGAAAGCCCAAATCTGCAGAACGCCCTTGGCTCTAGCCATTTTGTCATGGTGCTACCTATGTCTTTCTGATAAAAGCCCATTCTCTGCGTATAGTTCAGAAGTTCCAAGAGGGCAGACCCCACGCCTGGGTCAGTGCTAGGCACCAGACCCTGGCACAATACAAGACATTAGGAAATATTGATGGAAATGATTAAGAAATTAATTAATCATGCCTGATAAGGAATAATTCTTACTCTGTACCAAGCACTGTTTTAAGCACTTTACCTTTATTAACTAGTTGCACAAATGAATGAATACATACATTCATTCATATATACATGAAAAGCAGTCCCAAAAATGAGTTACCACCACTAGAAATTAGTTACAACCTTTAAAAATGAATGGATATTTTCTCTAATATTAAATAACATGAAGAATAGCTAGAAAATATAAAATGCACAAAGACAATTATATCTCCCTTCATCTCACCCTGGTAGCATTTTGTGTTATTCCTCCCAAGCATTTTTCTGTGCATGCCAATTTTTTTTTACCAACTTTGAATCATTTTGTATAAACAATTTTGTGTCCTGCTTTTGTTCTCTAACCTTGTAGCAAGATATTTCCCTACATCATTAAATATTCTTTGAAAACATGATTTTATGGCTACATAATGTTCTATTGAATAGATGCAACGTAATTTATTTAAACAATCTCTTGTTTTGTAGCATCAAAATTGTTTCGATTTTTTTTTGTTGTTGTTGGTCTCCTAAAAGTATTGGTGTGCGCATTTTCACAGTTAAACCTTTGTTTGCATCTGTGGGTTTGCTTGGGATCTGTTGATGGAAGTGAAGGACTGTGTCGGCGGGAATGGAGATTTTTGAGACTCCTGATAGGCATTGTCAGCTTTCCTTCCAAAAAGGAATTATGCCAGCCTGTTCTTCCCACACTCACATATCTTCTTCCTTTGGCTTCTTTATGCACAGGGGGCTTTAGGGCTTGTCTTACAGGCAGTCACACTGATTGCAAAGGAGTTGACCTTCTAATTGTGCTGGTGTTACAATGGTCAAGAGGTTCCTGTTGTCCCCAGACTCACCTTTCAGCTCTGGGGAAACCTAGGTTATCACTCTGTCTCCAGGAAGGAAATGAATAGAGTCTTCTTGGGGTCAAAGCAAGCAACGTGTCTCTGTGCTTTGGCTTTCCAGATAGGTTGTACATCCAAGGGAAGGACAGTTCCAGTCTGCAACAGTGAAAAACATCGTGGGAGGAGCCTGGTCCAACGTCTGCCTGCTGCCTACTTGGAAGCTCTGCACCTCGATCCCTCTCTCCTTCTCTGCCACCAACCCCATACATATTCTCAGAGTTATTTTTACCTTTAGAAGTGACTTTTCCATTGCTCCAAAAAAGAAGAGGGAGGGGTACCATGGACAGGCAGAGCATGCGTTCAAGGGCCACACCCCCTTGGTTCAAATCCAAGCGGCACCACGTTAGAGCTCTGTGATCTCAGACAAGTTGTGTACCTACCCCCAGGCCTTACCTCCACATCTACAGGATGAGCCCCTGCTTCATAATAAGCACATTTAGAGAACTGTGTGAGTTCTCACTTAGCGCCATACCTGGTATGGAGTAGGCACTCACTATTCATATGAATGATGTATAAATGTTTTATGTGCATTTTGTTTTTCATTAAAAAGGACTTATAACATTACATGCTTTGGGTGTAGCCATTCAGGGCTGTGAGAACAGTGGTGCCATTTGGTACCATTCTGCTTCCTGTACGCTCTGCAAGCCCCAGGTTCTCGGCCCCACACCTGGCAGAGGGAAATCTCTCCCAGCATGAGGCCCAGTTTCCTTGTGTGCAGTTCTTCCTGTGAAAGCATCCGCTTGCTCTTAGCAGACACAGAGGGGTGGCTCACTGTGTGCAGGGTGCTGCACATACCAGATCTAGGCTGGTGATCCAGAACACAATGCGCCTTGTCATCTAACCATTGTCACAGGTGGCTTTGCTGGGGTGGCAGGATTAAGAATGATCACCAGGATGTTACTGTTCCTCTTTTGCAGTAAGCATGTGCAGGTCACACATTTGGAAAAGCAAACTTAACGCTGTAGCCATACGTAGTCCGGGCTGGCCCTAGCCCTTCACCTCTCTTCTCTAATGTCTGTGGAGTGCGTGGTAGACCACAGACAAATAGCTTATGAATCACTTATTCATCTTTTAACAAGTGGAGCAGAATACTGGCCTTTCTGAACTTGGTTGGTGGAAATATAGTTACTGAGGTAAGTAATGTCCGATTGTTCACAAGTACCAGTCAATGAAATCACTGGGGTAGTTAGAAACTAACAGCCACAACTATAACAACAACAACAAGATCACAGTATGACTGCATCTCCTAAACACCCAATTCCCACAATACCGCCTGGATGAGCAGTGGCCTGCTATGGCCTCGGTGCTGAAACTAGGAACGCTTTAGCATAAAATCTACCCAGTCACCTAGCAAGCCAGGTGTGACATTTTAAGCTAAGGATCAGCACATCCACACACCTTAAGATGTTTCTGTTTTAACTTGCCTGGACTTAACCATGAATGCTATGAGAAATGAAGGGTTTTCCAATAATAGAAGATGCATTTCTGCTGCTTGGATGTACCTGCCCCAGTGAGAAGTGCCAATCTTAAAAGAACAGGAGGAAAAAAGTCCCTGCACCACCCTTCCAAAGGAAGCTTTGTCACCTGGCAGCTCTAGGAAAGCAAGATAGACCCAGCATAAGACAAAATGCTTACCAGGTGGGTACTGTCACCAGTTCTCCCACCATGCCCGAGAATATGTTCCATTTTGTTACAAAACACGTCATGTCAGAACTGACATTCTAGAAGGTAATTCCTAGAAGGGTACATTTGTTTTTAAAGATTACCTTTAAGGATCAATCTTACACCTGGAGATAAGTCATAATTCAGGTGTAGGAAGATGAAATTAACAAGCTGAGTCTGCAGCCTGAGGAATGTAGTCAAGGGCCAGTGAGAGGCACCTTTATGAAGGGAGAGAGGGAGTAACCAGGCTGTCTGCATGTCTGAAAAAAGTGGGCCTGAGATATGGATACTGTGAAAAAAGGGTGGGATTTGCAGGAGCAAGGGAGGGAGAAAGGCCTCATGCATAACCCAGGGGTGCACATCCAGCCCTATGCCTGGCCACAAGGAGCACTCCACAGCTGCTTGTGCTAGATCCACTGTGGGAAAACTCAGCCTGATTATTAAGTCAGGAGCCTATCAAGGGCAGGGTCTCAGCCTCTCTGAGTCCTTAGCAGTGAAGAGAATACCAACTCACCGGGCCTCTGTCCATGACTCACGAGTGGATGGACGCTTGCATGCCCCTACATTCCACAAAACACCAGTGTTCAGTAAAAGATGGGGATCTTAGAATTTGGAAAACCACATTCATAAAAATTATTTGGAGCTGGGCATGGTGAGGCTGAGATAGGAGGATCACAAGTTCAAGGCTAGCCTGGGCAATTTAGCAACTTAGTGAGACCCATCTTACAATAAAAATTTTTTTAAAAAATTAAGGGCTGAGGATAACAGCTCAAGCAAAGGCTGTGGGTTCAGACTCCAGTACCACTTTTTAGAAAATTATTTGATTTATTTGACACCATGGGAGTGGGGATAAGGTACAAGACTTTGTTTAAAATATGGCCCCTATTTTATAAGTACGTATATAAATGTGCTTTCCCTTGAGACATACTCAGGACTCATTACAATATGCACTGGGAATTAACCGGCAGACAATCACTATTAACAGGTGGGTAAATTCCATGCAGCCTGTTGTCTCTGCTTTTGTTATAAATACTTACTTGTTATGTTTATGTTATGTACAGAACAAAGGTAGGGCAGGAAATTCACTCACACATCCATGGTGAGTCTAGATGGTGGGATTATGGATGATTTAACTTTCATGTGTGATAGAGTCCAGTGTTTTCTAAATTTCATACAATAGCTACACTAAGCAATATTTTCCGTGAATAAAAAACCTCTAGTTCAAATTTGGAGAACGCTAGGACACAGACTCATAGGGGGGCGGGAAGCACCTGTCCCAGGTGTGCTTTAAGTAGGGAGGCATCTCTACCCACCAACCCGGAGTCAGACGCTCAGCTCTGAGCTTCCCCTGCCTTCTGCCCACCCACCTGCCACCAGCACGTGCCAAGCACACCCAGCACCAGAAGGGCCACTCCAGGCCTGTTAGACTGCTCAGAGCTGCTCGGCCCTGAAGGTGAGACAGGGGCTCCTCTCTGCTGGCTGACTTGCAGCCCTCCCTCAGGCAGCCATGACCTCCACCCAAGCAGCTCTCCCTTGTCCAGCCTCCGAGAATTCATCAAAAACCTCCTCACCACATCTGACACTGGGGCAGATGCTCGTCACTTTACTAAGGCAGAAACGGAAAGCTCAGGGAAGACTAGAGAAAGAGGTGGGCCCCGGGCATCTCTGGATGCCTGTTTTCCAATACTGCCCGCTACTCTACACTGCCCTCCTCATCGCCAGCCTCTTCTACCAAGCAGGGCAGAGCTGCAACAGGATAAATACACAAGTCTCCTCTCTGTGGTAGAGACAAGGTGAATCCTGGGGGTGCTGCTCGGCCTGCACACTCCCCAGCAGCTGGGCCAGCCCACCTACCCAGAGTTAGAGACGGGAGCCTTAGCAATACACCTGAACCGTGCTGCTGGCCAACAACTGAGCTTACAACAGGCTCCAGGCAAGGTTCTCCCATTGGCATTTCTAATCAACTGTCCCTTCTTGTCCTCCCCACATGGCTCCCCTAGAGGTGACTTCTATGAATGTCTATGGATTCATGCCCTGACTCCCTTGCTCTCTGACTTCAAGGTCAATCTAGCAAGGGAGGCACCAGCAAAACCTGCAAGGCTATGGTAAAGACAGCTTGGGGTCCCCGCCTGCTTTCCAACAAGCCAGGGTATGGCAGTGTTGGAACTCCTCTGACCATGCCACCACTCCTAGGGACCATCCCTCTAGAAAGGGACCACTCCTGGGGACCGTCCCTTGTAGAAAGGACTCTGAGAATTCTGTTCTCTTTCCTGCCATGTATGGAGTCCCTGTGCTCACTGCAAAGGGTGCAAAGAGGGTACACGGCTTCCCCCATTGCCAGTTCCTGTGCACACCTTCTGCATTGGCGCTCACCTCCTGTGCCCCCTTTGTGTTTCTCAGGATGCATCCTCTTCCTCCTAAGATGCAGACTTGTTCAGGTTGTAACCAAAATCCCCTCCTACTGCTATGGCCAAGGTGTTTAACCTGTCCTCTGCAATTTCTCTCCTGGCCTCAGCTTCTTGTCTTCCAAACAGAGAAGTAAGTAGCTACATGCTTTCTTCTTATTGCTCAAACGTGAAGATGCTAAGAAGTGCAGCTCTTTTGAAATGGTGTGCAAGCTTGTGGCTCTGAGGGCTTAGAAATGGGCAAGCCAGGCACGGTGGCACACGCCTGTAATCCCAGCACTCAGGAGGCACCAGAAGGAAGATCGCTGTGAGTTTGAGACCTGCCTGGGCTACATAGTGAGTTTGAGGCTAGGCTGAATTACATAGTGAGACCCTGTCTCACAGACACACACACACACAGATGGGCAGCCCGTGTTCTCAGGATGTTCCTCAGTGTCTTTGCTGAGAGGAAGTGACTTTCCAAGTGAGCGTTAACCTTCCTTTTCTGCGATAAGGCTAGGAATGAAGCAGAAACACAAGAAAGACTTGGAGTAGCCGGAAGAGTGACTGTACACAGCTGGGAGTTCTTGCACTGTGCTCAGGCCTCTGAAATGCTCCAGCAAAGCAGAGGAAAGCTTACTTTATGCATAATCACAATAAACCTGGAGTTCTGCTTTCTGGTCCACAGCCAATTAGCAATGGTAATTTAGGAAGGGAGAGACAGCCACACTCAGAGCAAAAACCGAAGGCCTGATAGTGAAGGAAGAAACCCCCCCCCACACACAAAATCTCCAGGAAACATTATGGCGACTGGAGGAAGCACCACAAACAGAGGCCATTAGCGAAGGGCAGATACCCCTGCACACCTCATGAGCCCCGAGGGCTGCATTACCTCCCGCTCCGCATCTGAGGTTCACAGCAGCAACCCTGAGCCATTACAGAAAGGTTAATGGTGTTCCACATTCTCCAAGTAAGAAAGAAAGAAAATGTGCACTGCATCTTAGAAATATTTCCATCTGAAAATGTTACATGAAAATAATTTATGGCTGTATGTAGGAAAAGCAGCTATCTGGACCCCATTCCCTGTGGATTCCAGCTGGGTGAGGTTTTGCCCTTCCCGGAAGTGTTTGCACTTGTGAGCAGTCAGCATTTATGGAATGCCTACTGAATGCAGGGCTCTCAACAGGAAGCCAGAAGCAGAGACTCCAGGAAGGGCAAGGCTCGGCTGTGTCTTCTGGACCTTGTAGAGATTTGCAAGACCTACGGCTTCTTTTCTTCCCAAGAAATCTCTCACTGAGCTGCACCCCACAACACCTGGCACCTGCTGTCTTGGTGGCCATTCTGAACCAGCCAGCAAGATCAACCTGGGGTACCTTAGTCAAGAGCCTCCCTGCAGCTAGGCATCCTACTCTGAGCCTCTCTCTGGAGTTTGTTTTTATTATAAACATTTCATTGTTTAGGAGTTTGGGTTTTAGCTGATATACACCATTTGGCAGGGCTCCTTTCTAGCATTTGGTAATAATTCCATACCAAATGCTAGGGAGAAACCCTCCCAAATGGAATCGCTTCAAGCCAGAGCACTTAAAAAACTGGAGCTGGAGAACGCTGCTGCATCTGAGCTGTCCCTGACTCCCTGGCCCTCAGAGGCAGAGAACAGACATGCACCTGAGACGCTGCGCAAGCTTCTCTCAGCTTGCTGACCGTTCACCCTGCCAACAACCCACCAGCTGGCAACGCTAGCACTCCCCTCTGCAACCTTGTGGACCAGTAGCACCCAAGGCTCTCCAGGGGATTTAAAGCAGCATACAAACACACAGTAAGTACACACAGCACACATTCAGCCCCGGTGAATTCTTTGGGTGCAAAATCAAAAGGTCCTCGCTCATTTCTCCAAAATGTCATTTTATGATCTTCCTCTAACTCCCATACCACATCTGACAGTGCCATCATTCTTGGAAAATTAATTTCATGACTACCCTGGAACTAGGCTGCCTGGATTCATATACAGCAATTCTATGACTTTTGCTAGCACGGTAGTGAACCCCTCCTGGTAAGACAGGAGTGGTATTTCTACACTCATACAAGCTGATGAGGAGGACCAGACTGAATGTGCAGTTCACAGAGACTACTGACACATAATATGTGCTCAATTAAAATTCACTCTTGGCTTCATTGAACACTCCCTGTGTCCCAGGGGCTTTGTATGAACACCTTAGGGCTGGGGATATAGCTCAGTGGAATAAGCACTTGCCTAGCAAGTGCAGGGTCCTGAGTTCGATCCCCAGTACCGCAAAAAAAAAAAAAGTAAAATTGTATGAACACCTCACCTCCTGGGAGCTTGAGAGGAAAGGAGAGGCTTCCCTTCCTTGCTGAATACCCCTGCTTTTCTTTTTGAAAGGTAACTCCTCCAGAGGGCCACTGTGTCAGAGGACCTGCCACTTTCAACTCCTCCACCTCCAGCTCAGCCTCAGGCAGTGCCACTGGACCCAAAACCAAAGATGGAGGGTACTCTTCCTGCTACTTTTCACTCTGGCCTCCTTCACCCCACCTACCCTAGGTGCTGACTGTGGAGTGATGCATGTCCTTATATCCTGCTCTGAAGCACAGCAATGCAGAGGAACCGGCCACAGAATCACATGGTCCACAAAAACCCACAGGGCTGCCTACCAATGCATTGCAACCCCAAAGGAATCACTCATGTCCTTTCCATCCACTGTTGAAGCCAGGAGTGATGGTCCACCTTATAATACCAGCAGTCTAGGAGCTTCAAGCAGGACGACTGCAAATTCCAACCCAGCCTGGAAAACTTAGAAGCTTAGGCAGACCCTGTGTCAAACAAATTTTTAAAAGGTTGATGATATAACACAGTGCAAAGCCCCTAGGTTCAATCCCAGTATCAAATAAAAAAATACATTTGACCTAGGCTAGGTCCCCCACTCTTTTTTTTTAACTGCAATAATATCCTATTTGTGGTTTTATTTATTTATTTTTTATCCTGCTTGGGACTCTTTGTGATTCTTAATTCTGAGGATTCATGTCTTTCATCCACTCTGGGAAACTCTGATTCATGATCTCTCCAAAACTTACCTCTTCCCCCTACTCTCTATTCCAGAACCTCTCTCAGAGCCAGGCCTTCGTTCTGTCCTCAGGTCCCTCAGTTTTGTGAATTCTCTAGCACTTCCTGTCTGCATTGCCTTCTGTGTAAGGTCTTCACATCTGCCTTCTGCTGGGCTCATTCTTTGTACCAGTGCAATGGATTTCTGCTCCCTGCAGCCAGTCCTTCTCTGGCTGGAAAGCAAGCATTTACCTCTGAAAAGTATCTGAGTGTGCAGTTGTCCAAAACATCACCTCAAATCCCTCCAGGGCCAAAACCCACCATGACAGAGTTCTGGAACCAGCCTCTTTCCTTGCAGATGGCCCTAGAGATTCCTCCTCTGGCATCTGTAATCAGAGCTCGTCTACCTATGAATTATTTCTTCAGGCAGGTGGGACACTGTGAGGACACACAAGGTTCTGTCCTTGTCCTTTCACAAGCCTGCAGATGTCCTCAAAAATCATTGGGCAGGGTGGCATAGTTTGCCACAAAAAGCAAAAGCGCGCTAACCCCCTGGTTGTGAGTATTGCTTCTGAAGTCAACAGACCCAATTCTGAAGCCCAGCTCTGCCACTGTACCAGCTATGTGACTTCGGTCAGGTTATTAACCTCCTGGTGCCTCCATTCCCCCCTCTATAAAACAGGGGTGGTAAATGAGCCTCTTCTAAAGTTTATTTGAGAACTAAGGGTTCCATTCGTGGTAGGGCTTCCTGCAGACACTGCCGATACTCACTGAGCCTGTCACAAACATCTTCCTTTGTAACAGAAGCATTCGAAGCCCATTCACATAACTAGGCCATTGCATTGCTGCATTTCTCTCTCTGAAATTATGTGCAGAACTATCCCGTTGTATTTTCATTCCCACTGAAGGCGGTAAGGGGAGCAACTCCCTTGCCTTCTCTCCTCCCCCTCACCTTTGGTACAGGTAATGAGAAATCAAAAGAGACTTAAGGCTGGATGGAGGCAGCTGTGGTGAGGGACACAGCAGAAATTCCGGAGGAGGAAAATAGCAGCTTGCCATCCATCCGATTATCAGCTATGAAGTTTTAGCTCTCACTTGGGCTCTTCTACCCCAGGTCTGATCTGGTCATCTGCTGAGCTAGCCTGGGAGTAGCTGTGAAGCTGGAGCCCCACCGGAATTTCCCCCTAACAATAACTCAGGGGGTTTGCAGTGTCCAGGGATCTCGGCTCTCCCATCCCTCCCCTACCCTGATACCCTACATAGGAAACACAAGACCTCACTTGGAGGAAGTAGCTGCATCCTTCTTCTGACCGTGGCTCTCCAGATGTGATGCCTCACCTGTGAAACCCGAGAGCAAGAAGGTTCCCTTCTCCCGGAGGGGCGGTCTTGTCCCTGCTCTGCTCCTCCAAGTCCCGAATCTCGCAGTCTGAACTCAGAGGCAAGTTATGGAGCTTAAGTTACTGCTGACACTTGATTGGAATAACTGTTACGTAAAAGCCAACACAGATGAATTGCCTGTAGGGAGTTGTCTGACTGCATGAGTTTTTACACATCTTTCAGCTAAATCAAAGATCCAAATGCTAAATCTCACACTCAGGAACATCAAGTGGATTTGTGACAGTCCCCGGAGGACTCGGTGTCCATAAACCAATGAATGAATTACACTGATCCTGGTATGTAGTCTCTCATCTGTGACTGATACAATATTGATAATATTCTTTATTTCACTTAACTCCTTCAGAGCCATGCTGAAACACAGTGTTGGATTGTGTCTGCACTTCAATGAGAATAATGATCCTCTGTGGGGAGCCAGACAGATCAATTGATTGCTCATCAATACACAGGCCAGATGAGGGTCTTAAAAGGGTGCTTGCTGTTGTGGTGCTGGCACTGGTATTATATTTTTTATTTGGGAGCTACTCACATCAGAGTTTTATGAACACTGCCCCAGGATTCTAACCTACTATAACCAGCACTGCTGTTGAACAAAGTCCTATTGGGAACTTTGGCCTTGACTGGAACACGATACTTTGGAGATCACCCATTTAGCCAAATTTATTCAGTCTACTGCATGTACATGAATTTCTTCTTCTGTGCTTATCCTGTGAGCCACAGGGAAAATGTTGGTGATTAGGAGCCAATGAGACACGTGTGTTGCACAAGAAGTGCACAACAGATTGCAAAGTGGCCCATGTGCTCGGGTGTGTGGTGATGATGATGAAAGTGATCACAAAGACAAACACACTCTCCCTTCCAGGAGGAAGCTCAGGCCTTCCCGTGCACTCACTCCTCTGCCTCTCACGGCCTGTGGACTGGTCCCTACTGTTCCAGGAGCTCCAGTTTGTGGATGGAAAGGCTGCACTAAGGTAATTTCCTTTTATTGTCATTGTCACAGCACTCTGAGCAGCCGCACGGTAGAGCCTTCACTCAGTTTCCCCTTTGTGCAGCATGTGTACAGCTGGGCTGCTCTGGGAATCTGTCAGGGAGGGTGTGCAAAGCTCAAGGTGTGTGGGAATGTCGTTCAATTTTGATTCTCTTCTGGTCCCATCAAGGAGAGTGCCACTGTCTGGTTTGCTTGCTGAGCATTGAATGGGCAGGGACTTGGAATGCTGTGGGCACTGGGCTGAGTAACCAGTAAAGTCCCCAGCCCCAAAGCACCTGGCCATAGCAGGGAGCCTGAGATTTGACAGAAAAAAAAAATCTGCTTTGGGTATTATGAGATGGGATAGCTTATCTGAGCTTGATGAGCTCTTAGGGTTTCCCAAACTGGATTCCAAGGAACCCTAGGGTTCCTTTGAGAAAATGCAGAGCTATTGCACTATTAAGGACAGACATAGGTGGTAAAGATCAGGTTCAGAGCTACATTGTCTTTTTGTTTTCTCACACAAAAGGACTCCTTGACAAAATAAACATTTGAAATCATCTCCATGGGGCTCAGAGAGCACAGACAGACCCAGACTACTCAGGGAAGTTGTACACAGTAAGGTGTAGAATGGGGTCAAGGGAAACTCAGCAGACACAGAAAGAGAAGGAGGGTGAGCCCTATGGCCACGTGCTCCTCTCCAGCTGGTGCACCAGCGCCATCTTGAAATGTTCCCTGGTTTGCCACAGCTTCTCCCTTTTCCTGACAGACTAGGAAGGTGTCATGGCTGCTCCTCCAGCATCCCTCAAGGCTGGATAAAAAACAAAATGGCTGTGCAGGGGAAGGCTTGACCAACTTTCCTTCGGCCCATGCCTGGGGCCAGTCTTCTGAGCTTTCTCTGGTCTCATCTTTCCCAACCCAACAAAAACCCAAGGGCTGCTGAAACCTGGGCTATCACTCAGTGGCTGGTATAGCCAGATGACACACTCCAGCCTTATCCTAAGAGAACACGACTTTCTGTCTGGCAGTGGGCATTGTGTCCATGGTAGCCACCCTCACCTTATCTCGTGACTTCTGTGAAGATGCGGTGACTGACACCCCCCCCCCCGTCTCAATGACATCAAGTGTTTACTTCTTACTCTAGTTACAAGTTGATTCCAGATCAGCAAGGGCCCTGCTCTGTGTTATCCTCACTCTGGGGTCCAGGCTGCAGAGCTGCCACCTTCTGGATCACCCCAGTGACTGAGGCAGGGGAAGAGCATCAGAGAATCCTATGCCAGGAATTAAATGTTTCCATCAGAAGCCATCGTGCACTCTTCCCACTCTCTTTGGACAAAGCAAATTATGCAGCTGTGCCTTTCTCTGACAGGTGAGGCGTACACCCTTACTGTGGCCTAGGAGGGCAGGGTGGAGACACCCAGTACTAAGGGTGGCCACTGACTGGAGTAAGCCTTCCAGGGTCCGACTTCACTGTTCCCTTCTCCCATATCGCCATGTCAGCCCCAGGCTGATGGAGGTTGTCTTGCTCCTGAGACACGGAACTGAAAGGCAAAGTATCAGGCAGCACAGCCCATTGTGCAGTGAGAATAGGGTCTAGAAGCCCATGATAAACACATCACATAGAGAGGGACGAAGGGGAGTCGCAGCAGACACAGTCCATGGCTCTCCCCAGATCCTGACAGACAGGCATTTCTCTCCTTCCCCTGGAACCTTCTAGGGGTTTAGGCTCTTGTTCTATTCCAAAGCTGTAGCTCCCTGGCTCCAGCTTTCCCCTGAGAGCTTCTCTTGTGGCCCAACCTAGTCTGTGTTGAGCACCAGGATTTCCTCGAGAACTGGCCAGTTTTGGCCAAGGACTTCCCACCCAGAAAGAGTTGGGAGGTCAAATATAAATTGCAGTCTCAAACAGCAAGATTTTCTTTTATAAGTCCAAGCGGAGCTGGGCCTCGTGGTGCACACCTGTGATCCCCAGCATAGTGGGAGGCCGAGGCAAGAGAATTACAAATTGGAGCCCAGCCTAGGCAACTTAGCAACTTAGGGAGATCCTGTCTCAAAATCAAAAATAAAACACCACTGGGGGTATAGGTCAGCATGAAGGCCCTGGCTTCAATCCACAGTGTCATCCACACACATGTTTACAAAAAGAGATCCAAGCTGACAATTCTGTTGGCAACATAATTCACTCAAAGTGAATCATTTTCTTATCTACTTGCTTCTAGTAAACTCCATGTGCCGGTAACTATGCCCACAGTTCTTGCTGAGATAAGGCGCCTCCCAAACCACTTTCTTTGTTCTCTTTGTCCTCACATCTCTCTCTCTCTCTCTTGTTCCTGATTTTTTTGTTGGTTTTTCCAAGTTTTTATTTGGAAATAACTTTACAGAAGTTGCAAAAGTAGCACAGAAAATTCTCATGTACCCTTCACCCAGCCCTCGGTGTTACCACCTTGCGTAACTGCAGCATGACTATCAGAACTGAGTGGTCTTCGTGTTTTCTTGCTCCCCCACAGGGCGCCACAGCTCCTTGGCCTCTCTTGCTCTTCCATGACCTTGACCTTGAGTACTGAGCAACTGTACTTTAGGTTGTCCCTCAATTTGCTTTTTCACTCTTCCTCCTGAATAGATTCTAATGATGCACTTTTGTGAAGGTTCAAAACCACCATCAACTCATTCATTCATTCATTCATTCATTCATTCCTTTATCATACTGGGGATTGAACATGAGACTTTCACACTGAACTACAATCCCAATGCCCCCCACCCTATTCTTTTAAAATTCTCAGACAAAGTCTCAATAAATTCATTACATTGTCCAAGCTGGGCTTAAACTTTTAATTTTCCTGCCTCAGCCTCCCAGAGTGCTAGGATTACAGATGTGTCACACCCGGCTAGAACCTTTCTGAATTACATTTTTATTCTGGAGGAAAGGACCCTTTGACAAAATGATTTGAAAGTACCTTCTCCACCTACCCCAATTCCTCAGTGCGTATAGGGAGACCGAGGCCCAGAGAGCAGCAATGACTCCAAGATCCCTCATGCATCTGTGAACAGTGAAGACTAAAACTTCTCCTCCACAGAAATGGGTTACCCATCTCAATGCTCCATCCAGGGTTCCATGACATCCCCATCTTTTCTCTGGTGCTATCAATCTCTGTCACTTGGTTTGGGTGGTGTCTGCCAGGTTTTGCCACTGGCCATTTCTAATGTTCCCTTTGTTTTTAATAATGATCCCGGGGAGGCACTTTGAGGCTACGCAAATATTCTGTATCTGCTCAAACATCAGCCTGCTAATTTCAGCGTGCATCGGTGGATCCCCCTGCAACAATTATTACAATTATTGCTGAGTTTCACATGACTTTCTATTTCTCTTTTTTCTTCTATATTCAGTAACCAGGATCCTTCTGTAAAGACTAATTATGCCTTCTGTCCATTTATCTATTATTTATAATTGTTTGCTCATGTAGACCCATGTATATGTACTTTATGGGGTGATAATGCAACACTGTCACTCTTTATTTTGTTACTCCCATTGCTCGAGCTTCCTTCTGGGTAGCTCCCGGGCCCTTTCTACCTTCCTCCCTCCTTTCCTAAGCAATTTGTGACTTCCTGACATAAGAAGGAGCTGCAGCTCATCTTGGATTCTCTCTGCTCCTAGACTGGAATCAACCACTCCTACAAGAAGCTCTGGATCCTTTTCTTGAAGGATGATGGTTAGAAGCCAAGGCTGGAGCCTTGGATGTGCCCATTGTTACTGGACTGCCACAGCTTCCCGCCCATTTTGGCAAGCAGAACTTGAGGTATTTATGTATATACTTACTCATCACACACATATGTGTGTGTATGTCTGTATCGTCATACGTGTGCCTTTGTATTTTTAAAGTGAATTCAGGAGCCAGGCATGGTGGCACACCCTTGTAATCCCAGCACTTGGGAGGCTGAGGCAGGAGGAATGCCAGGAGTTCCTGGGCTACACAGTGAGCTGAAGGCCTGCCTGAACTGCATAGCGAGACCTATTCTCAAAAGAAAATTATTTTAATGAAAAAATAAAGTGAATTCCCACTAGTATCTCTGATTGCAGTCCATCATCACAAGGTGCATTTCAGCCTTCTCCCTTTCCTTACCTGTAGCTCCTTTTCCAACAGTAAGGAGTTGGACTCTCTTTATCCAGAATATACTTAGTGTTCAACTCTTCCGTACACATAAAGTAGTTTCAGGATTTCTAACCCACACCCCATGAGGAGCAACTCACTGAGAGTAGACAGTGGCACACAGTTAGTTCTCATGGTCTTCACCTTTACATTATCCCATGAAATGTTGACTATTTTATGCAGTAAGTTTGTGGGGTGTTTTCCTTCCCTACTTCCTTCAGTGTGGTCAGGCAACGCGTTTATAGAACAATGGGATTTATTTGATGTAGTTTGCCTTATTTGCATAGTTTCCATTTGTTGCAGTTGCAGATTTTGTTTTCACCGTATGACTTTTTCATGTTTTTTTTAAACTTACGCTGTATGATCAAACTTATTCTGTGAGTTCAGACAAATAACCGGTCAGGTAGGCCCCACTGTATTCTGTGCACAAGTTCCTTCAGCAAGACCCGGCCAGGCCGTCTCTTTCCCCAGCCCCTTGCTCTTGACTCTATCCCTATTGTTTGGCCTTTTCCAAAGTATCATATAAGTGATGTCTTCAAGTACACAATCTATTGATTCTGGCTTCTTTCACTCAGTAGAATGCATTTAGGAGTAATGTATCTGGGAATATGTGGAGATGGGAGTGCGGGGGAGAGAAGAGGATCAGGTGTGGTATGTGTGGATACCAATCACCCATGATGAACACAGATGAACACAGTTATTACATATTGAAAACATATGCTAATGAAAGGGAAGACAACAGCCACAAAAAGAGATAATAATGATATCTTAAAAAAAGAGTAATTTAGATCTGTGTGTGTATCTTTAATTTGCTCCTTTTTGCTACCAAGTAATATTCCACTGCAGAGAATACCCCAATTTTTTAAATCTTTTCAGTGATTGGAGAACATCTATGTTATTTCCAGTTTGATATTATTATGAATAAAGATGCTATAAAAATATGTGTGTACAATGGAGTATTATTCACCCATAAAGAAGAATGAAGTCAGAAAAACAAACAGAATTAGAGATCATCAGTTTAAGCTATATATGCTGCACTCAGAAAGACAAATACTGCATTTTTCTCATATATGGGGTATAACAAATGAAAAGGTTTCTTAAAAGTAGGAGGAAGATTACTAGAAAAGAGGATGGGAATAGTGAGGAGACAGGAAGGAAGGGAGGTGATACGGAGTGGAAATGATCACAATATGTTACATGCGTGTGTCCATTATTCTATATAACTAATACACACTAATTTAAAAAGATTATTAAAAGAAAAATCTGCACAAATTTTGATGTGAACATAAATTTTCATTTAACTGAGTGTGACTGCTACATACAGGTAACCCACAGTGGCTGTAAAAGTTGCCAGCGCATCAGCCCCTTTGCCAACACTTAATGCTATCGGTCTGATAGGAGGATGGGACATTTCCTTAATGACTGATGAGGCTGGGAATCTTTTTGATGTGTGTGTGCTCTCTGTATGTCCTCCTTAGTGAAATATTTATTTAGATCTTTAGCTCATTTTAAAAATTGGGTTATTTTCTGTCCTGTTGTTGAACTTTAAAGTTATTTATATAGGCAAAAATTGGTCTTTTGTTCCAAGTATGATTTGTAGATATTTTCTCTCAGTATCTTGGATTTTTTTTATTCTTTTAATATTGTCTTTTCCAAAGTAACAACTTTTAGTTTTAATGAAGTTCAATTCACTTTCTTCCTTTTATGGATTATGCATTCAGTGTTATATCTAAAATCTACCTAACTGAGTCACAAAAAGTTCCTATTTTTTTCCTTATGGAAGCTTTATAGATCTGCATTTTACAGTTAGTTTTTGGTGAGTAAGCGGAAGATATATGAAGTCTGGGCTGAAGTTCATTTCTCTACATAGGAACATCCAGTTTTGGGAAATGGTACTTAGACATTAGGATTAGTGAATGAAGGAAATCTACGCTCTGTAAAAGCAGCACTAGTCTATGGTATTTGAACCAAGTCCGCGCTCTCTTTCCCTTGTCCCAGCTGAGCTGGACGAAAGCCACTCAGTAGAAAGGTGCAGCCTGGAACAGTGTCCCTTCTCCCCACATACCCAGGGAGAGGCTATACTCTTGGGAGGAGCAGGACACCAGCCTCACTCATTCTGCCCCAGCGACATGTTCTGAGACTGAGTTCCAAGTCAGTGTGGCTGAGCGGTCGGAGGTGGTTGCTCATGGGATGGAGGCTCTACCATGGGTGCAGTGTGCTGGGGCTACTGCAATCCAGGTTGTCCTTGCCCTGGGCCATTTGTATGTCCATTTGTGCTTCTGAGTTAAGACAGGCAAATCAAGAAGACTCAAGACCATTGTCTCACCCACCACAAAGCATAAAGGTCCTGACACAGGGATATCTCTCAAAGAGAAGTAAGCTGCTGTTTCCACTCCCAGCTCCGGAGCCATGTACCAGTGGAAGAAATGGACCTTAAAACAGAGACGTCTTTGAGCAGATGGCTCTGAATCCCTTCCCCAAAGAACTGACTCTATTTGTAATATTCTATGTATAAGCTTCAGCAAAAGGTTACCCTCAAAAACAGTACAGGTTGTGGTAAAAAGCAATAGGAAGGAGACGGATAGAATTTTTTACTGATGATATAAACTAAACTATAGCCCAGTTAGTTCTCTAAATTGAGAGGAAAATAGCAACTGGGCAGACCTCCAGTAGCAGAATACACAGCACTGACCTCAAGATCTGTCTCTTTGGAGACATTCTAACCCAATCATCTTGATCTGCAGAGAAATTTATGTTCTAAGGAACTTTTGACAAGCAATGGAAAAATTGGCTGGAGATTGGAAGAAATTAAAAGTTGGTGTCAGAAGCTTCCTACTGGTGGAGGTAGGGTATACAGTGGTGGTGGGGGGAGGCTTCACTAGGAACCAAACAAATAATCAGGAAGATAACAATAAACCAGATGTGGTGGTGCATACCTGTAATCCCAGTATTCCGAGAGGCTGAGGCAAGAGGATGGCAATTTCTAGCCTACTCTGGGTAATTTAGTGACTTATCCAGAATCTATCTCAAAATTTCAAAAATAAGGCTAGAGATGTAGTTCAGTGTGAAAGTCCTGGGTTCAATCTCCAGTACCTGAAAAAAAAAAGATAATAATAAGCCCTAGATGGAGATAGACCAGTACCCAAACTGGATGGTTACAAGGTATTAGCTAAAATATCCAGTTTACAAAAAGATTCTAACATTCAAATAAATATATTTCAGTTTTTTTTAATTTTAAAGAAAATACTACAAAAATAAAAAGAACAAAAACAAAATACAAACACAAAGCAAGGACATTAAAAATGATACAGGGTTTCAAACCAAATGATAGGGATTAACAGTAGTTGTTATATTACATATTGTTATCTTCAACAAAGTTGCTCAGATTGCCAGATGTAAGAAGACTGATCAAATCATTAAAGAGAATAAGAAAATAATAATTTAAAAGAACATTAGAGACAGTACATAGTGGCCCTGGACAGGATTGTAGGAATGCACCATTGGTTGTTATACTGCAAATTGTTGTTGTCATATAAGTTGCTCAGATTACCAGATACAAGTATGCAAAATTGGTCAAAACACTAGGAAAAAATCTTTTAATCATTAACTGTTCCCAACAAACCATCAGACACCAACAGTACAGTTATACCACCCATATATATATATAGCCTTAGTACTTTTTCTTCTTTCCCTCATCCCAGTTGCTCCTTCCTTTGAGCAGTTTCTTTCCCTTTTATTATCTATTGTACATTTTGGGTTGTATTTACTCTTTCGTGTTCTTAACACCAGGGAGACAGTGTGATGTTTACACATGTGAGTCTGACTTATTTCACTTACGAGTATGGTCTCTAGTTGCATCCATTTACCTATAAAAGCCTCTAGTTTATCTTTTTTTATGGCTGAGTGATCCCCTATTGTATAGAATACAACATCTTTTTTATCCATTCCTCAGGTGATGGGCATTTGGGTTATTTACAAGATTTCACTATGACAAATTGCACTGCTATAAACATGGGTGCACATATATCAATGTGGTATGATGTTTTTAATTCTTCTGGAAAAGTACCCAGAAGGGGAATAGCTGAGTTAAGCAGGATTTTCAATCCTAGTTTTGTGAGGAATCTCTAGACTGATTTCCACAGTGATTTCACCAATCAACACTCCCACCAGCAGTGAGGAAGTGTTCCTTTTAATCCACAGCCTCTCCAGCATTTGTCATTGGTTGATTTCTTAATGATAGTCATTCTTTGTGGGCTGAGATAAAATCTCAGTGTTGTTTTAATTTGCATTTCTCAAATGACTAATAATGTTGAACATTTTTTCATATATTTATTCACCATTAGTATTTCTTCATCTGAGATGTATATGTTCATCTCAGATGCCCATTTTTGGATTGGATCTTTGGATTGGAAATTGGGGAGACTGATTTTTTTAAATTTTTTATATGCTCTAGATAGGAGTCCTTTGTCTGAGAGGCAGTTGGATAAAATATTTGCCCAATTTGTGGGTTTTATTTGTACTCTGTTGGTGATTTCTTTTGATGTGTAGCAACTTTTCAATAAGATGAGATCCCAGTTGTTGATTCTTTGAAGTATTTCCCATGCAGTTTGGTTTTTGTTCATTAACTCTCTGCCTACACCTATGTCTTTGAGTTTTACCTACTTTCTAGTAGATTTAGTGTCTCTGTTTTGACATTTAGATCTTTGATTCATTTTGACTTTAATTTAGTGCATGGTGATAGACATGGGTCTAGTTTTAGTCTTTGGCATGCAGAAAACCAGTTTTTCCAGCACCATTTGTTAAAGGGGCTATCTTTCTTCCAGTGAACATGTTTGGCCCTTTTGTCAAAAATAAGGTAACTGAGTGTGTTTGTAGCTGTGTCTGCATCTTCTAACCTGTTCCATTTGATCTTCAAGTCTGTTTTATTTTTTTGCCAGTACTTTGCTGATTTTATCACAGTAGCTTTGTAGTATAATTTCAAGTCAGGGATTGTGATGCCTTCTACCTTCCCTTTGTTTCCCAGGACTGATTTTGCTATTCTAGGCCTCTTCTGGTTGAATTTTAGGAATGTTTTCTCTAGATCTATGAGGTATATTAGTGGAATTTGAATGGGGGTTGCATTGAATCTGTACAACCATTTTGGGAGTATGGCCATTTGCAAAATGGTGGTTCTTCCTATCCATGAGCAACAAATATCTTTCCATTTTCTGAAATCCTCTTCAATCTCTTTTCAGAGTACTATGATTTTCCCTGTATAGATCTTTTACTTCTTTTGTTAGATTGATTCCTAAGTATTCCATTTTTTTAGATGCTATTATGAAAGGTATGGTTTCAGTGATTTCTCTCTTAGTGTATTTGTTGTTTGTCTACAGGAATATTATTGATTTTTGTAGTGTTGACTTTGTATCCAGGTATGCTACTGAATTTGCTTATTAAATCTATGAGCCTTTTGATAGTTTTTGGTATCTTCTATGTAGAATATCATGTCATCTGTGAAAAATGATAATTTCGCTTCTTCTTTTCCTATCCTTATTCCTCTTATTTCTCTCTATTGTCTAACTGCTCTGGCTAATATTTCCAGATCTATATTGAATAGAAGTGGTTAACAGTGGATATCCTTGTCTTGTTCCTGACTTTAAATGGAAAGCTTTTGGTTTTTGACCATTTAGAATTACATTAGCTGTTGGTTTGTCATAGATGGCTTTTATCAGTCTGAGGTAAAGTCAATTTATGCCAATTTTCTGTAGGGTTTTTATCATGAATAAGTGTTTGACTTTATCAAAAGCTTTTTCTGCACCAATTGAGATGATCACATGATTTTTGTCTTTGGCTCTATTGATGTGGTGTATTACATTAATTGATTTGGATATATTGAACCAACCCTGCATTCCTGGGATGAATCCATTTGGTCACAGTATATAATCTTCTTGATGATTTGTCACATTCTGTTTGCTAGTATTTTAGTGAAAATTTTTGTATCTATGTTCGTTAGGGAGATTGGCCTGTAGTTCTCTTTTTTGGGTGGGTCTTTCTCTGGTTTGGTATCAGGATAATACTTGCCTCCAGGCATGAGTTGGGGAGAATTCCTTCTTTTTCATTTCCTTAAAGAGTTTGAGTACTATTGGCATTAAATCTTCTCTAAATTTCTTGTACAATTCAGCTGTAAATCCATCAGGACCTGAGCTTTTCTTGACTGGCAAGTTTTTATTACATTTTCAATTTCACTTGCTGATATAGGGTTATTCAGGATTTTTATATCTTCTTCATTCAGTTTTGGTAGTTCATATGTATCAAGAAATCTGTCCATTTCCTTTATGTTTTCTGTCCTGTGAGAGTAAAGATTTTCAAAGTAGGTACTGATGATCTTCTGAATTTCTGTGGGATCTGTAGTGATTTCATCTCTTTCATTCCTTATTGCATGGATTTCAGTTTTTTCTTTCCTCTGTTTAATGAGGTTGGCTAGGGGTTTATCAATTTTATTTACTTTTTCAAAGAACCAACTCTTGATTCATTAATTCTTTGTATTTTTTTTTTTAGTCTCCATTGCATTAATTTTTGCCCTGAGCTTTATAATTTCATGTCTTCTCTGGGCTTTTGTTCGATTTGTTCTTCTTTTTCTAGAAGATTGAAGTGCAGCATAAGATTGTTAATTTGTGCTTGTTCTGTTTTCCTGAGGTAGGAATTCACTGCTGTAAATTTCCTTCTGAGGACTGTTTTCATTGCATCCCACAGGTTCCTGTAAGTTGTGCCTACATTTTTGTTTGATTGTACTTAATGTTTAATTTCTTCTTTGATTTCATCTGTGACCCTTTGACTGTTCAGGAGGGTACTGTTTAATTTCTATGTGCTGGTGGAGTTCTTGTGATTTCCTTTGCCGTTAATTTCCAATTTCATTGCACTATGTTCTGATAGTATGCATGAGATAATTTCAACTCCTTTGCATTTCCTTAAGCATGTTCTATGTGCTAGCATATGGTCTATTTTAGAGAATGTCTCATGTGCAGCTGAGAAAAATGTGTATTGTGATGCTGTGGGTGGAACACTCTGTACAGGTCTACTAAGTCCATTTGTTCACATTACTTCATTAAAAAAAAAAGTAAGCAAAAGAAATATTTGTAAGGGTGAACAGATGTTGTATTTATCAGGAAAAGACCTCAAAGTATCCGGTAAAAATGTTTTCAAAGAACTAAAGGAAACTCTGACTGAAGAAGTAAAAGAAAATTTGACAGCAATGTCACATCAAATAGAAACTATCAGTAAAGTGATAGAAATTATTTTTAAAAACTTAAAGTTCTGCAATTAAATAGCACAAGTGAAAAATTTACTAGAGAGCTCAACAGTAGATATGAACAAGCAGAAAAGAAGAATTAATGAATTTGAAGACAGATCAATGGATATTAAGCAATCTGAAAACAATGAAGGAAATAAACTAAGCCTCAGAGAAATATGGGACCCAATTAAGCACACTAACACACACATTAACAGCGGTATCAGAAAAAGAGGACAGACTTCCGGGGAAGATGGCGACCAGGTGAGCGGCAGAGGGAATCTCTCCCAGAGACCGATCCTTTACGCATGGGTGCCCGGTCCGTGGATGCAAAATTCTAACTGATCGGGCTGCTCTCCGCAGCCTGAGCATTAAAGGGCTGGCTGGACAAGCCGGGCGGCGAGAAGTGGGTGGATCCTGAGAGCTGGGCGCCCGAGAGACCGGTGAGGTGCTTCGGCCGCAGCTCGGCTCAAATTGCGTACAGCTGAGAGAGCAATTGCGACGGGAGGAAAGCCTCCAGCTCCTGAACCCGATCGGCTCGGAGACGGCTGTAACCAGGATTTGCTGGAGGCAGTGGAGCAGAGGAAACTCAGAGAACGAGCTACTGGGACAGATTGCGCCAATCTGGACAGCGTTCCGGGATCCCGCTCAGAGCCCCGCCCCCGCAGCCCGCGCTGCGCGAACTGGAGCAGCTGCGATCGGCGGGATTTCTGAATCAGGAAAAAGCTCGATCCATGGAGATACATCTGAAGGGCATTCCTGCCTGCAGGATCCCAGGGTGAGTTGAGTGGGCGCTCTAACCGGTTTTTCCTGAGTTGGGAAGAAGCTCTGCCCAGCAAGTGACATCAAAGCAGCTTTAAGGACTGCGGGATCTCCCAGGTAGGAAGAGCTAGCTAGGCGCCCCTAGGGGATTTGGGAGGAGGGAAGGAGCTCCACCCAGGGAGGAACACCTGAGTGTCCTATCTGCAAGACGCCTGGGGCGGAAACCTGTTTATATGCCCCGGCCAGGTCTCGGGATAGGGAGTAGAAGCGGAAATCTCAGCAGACAGCTTAAGGGACATTCTCCCAAAGAGAAGGAATCATTGGAGCAGCCTCTGCAGCAGACCTTTGCCTGCTGAACTGCCTGGGGAATTTATAGCTCCACATTTTGAATCTGATACCCAAAAATGGGAAAACAAAGGAACAAAATGCAGTCTCAAAACTCAACCCCACCCAGAACAAGTTTTGAATGTGAGGATACAGGGGAACCAGGAAATCACATACCTGCAAGTTATGAAACAATTGCATCCGAAATGAAACAACTCCAACAGGCCATAAAAGAGCTTAA
This sequence comes from Dinomys branickii, assembly GCA_004027595.1. Taxonomy (NCBI): domain Eukaryota; kingdom Metazoa; phylum Chordata; class Mammalia; order Rodentia; family Dinomyidae; genus Dinomys; species Dinomys branickii. The sequence continues at coordinate 401,818 of PVLD010000097.1, forward strand.
AGCAGAAATAAGCCACATACCCGCAATGATTTCTCAGACAAAAAACGAGCTGAAAACAATGATGGAAGAAATGTTCCGTGCACATAGAGAAGATATAGACAAAAGACTAGAAGAAAATAGGAAACAAATGGAAACATTACAAGAGCAATTTAGGAATGAATTACCAAGAATGAAACAGGTCCAAAGAGAATGCCAGGATTTGAAAACTAATGCTGAAAGCATGAAAAACCGTTTAAATGAAACCGAAGATAGAATTTCAGAACTTGAAGACAGCATG